>JAQBSW010001214.1:0-144413 GCA_029291075.1 Eudiplozoon nipponicum | reverse complement strand
CTGAAATAACACCGCTAATAATGTTTGTTCTTCTATACAATCATTGACCATCTGAATCTTAATAGTAGAAGTTAGCTTCTTAATTGGTTTAAATGTCGTATAACAATATCGTTTACCATATATAAGAAGCTTTGCGTCTTTTGTCTATACGTATATATTGGATATTCACGTGAACAGATTTGATATTATGTTGTTCGATGACTGGCTAAATACAATGGGATTGGTGTTTACTTCAAGCTCGCAAACTTGATTTAAAGAACTGTTACCACCACCCGCGCAAACAATTATCGTTTAAATTGTATTGCCTATATATGTATATGTGGCGAAAGCTGCAAACAGTTAATGTTCGTGACTGCATCTAAATTGTGCATCCGACAATTCCACTCAAGTTCAATGTATGCGACCGTTAGTAGAGAGAGCCGCATATCTAACTCGTTTGATTTCCATATATATTCAATGCGGTTGGATACTCGATAGTCAGTTTGCCGTCGTACTCTGATGATGATCGTGGAAAGTCGAAACGCGTCAGTGCGTTGCGGCTGGCGGTAGTTTTGTTATGTTGTTCGATGAATGGTTAAATACAATGGGATTGGTCTTTACTTCAAGCTCGCAAACTTGATTTAAAGATTTGACATTATTCTTTAAATTACGTTTACGAGCTTCAAGTATATTTATATTATTATATTATATTATACAAATAACACTATTGGGTTTACTTAATTTTAAGGAAAACATAGTTTCTACTGTCCAAATTTTAGAGATTTTTCTTTTTATGTGATTTTGTTGACGATTGCAGTGTATAAAATTGTTCGTTATCATTTATCATGTACGTTTCGTCTCATTCCTACAAGACTATTTCACAGCAAGAGAAACACACCTCACCATATTTAATGAATCCTTAATCTTAGCAAATATTGCTTGCACTTGTGATGATACCAATTCTTTTAATCAAGTACGTGATTGGCGGTAGTTTTGCTGTTGTGCGACTGTTTAAATGAAATGGAGCTGGTGCTTACTGTAGGTTCGCAAAATTGATTTTAAAAATTCCATCTGTCCAATGGGTAATATTCGATTTGCTTGATCGCATTCTGTTTCACAGTTATTGCAAAGTTTCCTTATTTACTGTTCTGTATATAGTCTGAGTACTACACATCAGAATGTATTCCATGTTGCATCTTATAAATTCGTTAAACATTATTTCTATTATTTAGTTATTTTTTTCTAGTTTTAAGTTTTCTTGTTTAATACGTGTTAACTAGATGGTTTATCTTCATTGAGTCAAGATGATAATTTTACAAGCGCTGCAATTTGTACAGCGACAACAACAGAAGATGAAATTGCGCCATTATCATTACTGCCACAACCAAGTACAACGGATGAAAGTGTCACAGCAAAATCGGCATCAATGATTCGTAGCAGCTTCATTGACACCGATTCCTGTAGCAACGCTGAAGATTTTTATCTGCCTCCTCCACCGTCTCCAACACTCCTTGAGAATTTGCAGTAATGGTTAGCGCATTATTCATGTGCAAGGATGTGGGTAGCAATACTTTTAATGCATTCTGGTCGTATTTGCTGGAAACTAAAAGTAATTTGAAAGGAAATATAAGTAGGCAGCTGTTATGCTTTTTATCACTTCCATGATTATAGTTGTAGAATAACAGAAATTAACTGTCAAATGGTTTATTATGAAACTGCTTCTAAACATTTATTTTGTTACTTTTTTCTGTGTTGTATATCAGTATGCAATAGAACCAGTATTTTCGTTTAGACTTACTCTGCAAAATGTGCTAAATTTAGGCTACCAGATTTTTATATTGGGCTTGTAACTAAGCGAATTTATAAGGAATTAAAATGTTCCTTGTACTAGTAAAGGCATCATTTCAAGATGTGGTTTCGCTTTGTTCATAATGAACAATTCTCTAAACTTTTAATAAACGTATACACAGCGTAATTTGATCCAAAATTCTATTCATTATTATTTTACGTTGCTAGTCCGTTGTTTGTATTGTACAAAGTGATTTGTTAATAAATATAAGCGCCGTCATTCTTTTTCTTCACTGATAATGCATTTGGTTTTATAATCACTTCAGACTTCATTAGGCAGCGTTATTTGGCTAATTTTATTATACATATTGCTTACTGATAAAAGTGTTTATTATTTCATATTTACGTATTTAGTATAATCATTTGCATTTATTTTTTCATCAGAAGGCAGCTTTTTATTTAATTTGAATCTCATTTCGCAGAAGCTTGCTACTTTAGTATATATACAAATGTCATTATTATCTCAAGCCCATAAAGCCAATATAAATATTATTAAAAATTAGTTAGCATTCATTCACTAATTATGGATTCAATCTACTGTTGGTATGAACTAAATTAATAGAATGTTTATTATAGATTCATTTATAACATATACAATATATATATATATATATATATATATATAACATAATATTACTCGATTAGCTTAATCAGGTTACTAAATATACTGTTGGTTCTCGTCAGTTGCAGGCAGATAGTTTGTTTTTGTTTTGTACTGATAGTAATAAAATTCGAATTGCAATGCAATTTAAGAGACCCAGTAAAAGTAACACTTATTTCTTTATACTAGCAGCGCTATATTGAAACATCGCCGGTATTACGTGGACGTTATTATCCGTCTACTAAAAAATTCTAATGCTAAAATCGCTTCTGCTGCTGGCTGTCATCATTTGGCATTCCTACATGCATCGTATCTAAGTTTGCTCCGTAGGTGCCCAACTAGCCTTTGTGGTCCGTTGTGTTTTAATGGAATATTTTCCTCATTCATATGGCTCCAGGCTTCACTGGAGCCCAATGTCCAATAGACTGATCTCAATTTTTGTTTTTATACATTTAATTATCTATGTCTTATGACTGGTTTTGCGGTTCTTAATAATTTGTTACTTATGCCCGTGCTAAAGAATTCGTGAGTTAATAGCGAGAAAACAGTATGAGTAGATATTAATTAACATCAAAAAAGCGTTTTATTTAAATAAACAGTGATTACTCGAGTGAAAGAATATTAGAATTCAAAACAGGTTCAACGAGTATTATGATCGTGACTGCATTCAAATTTTGAAACAGTTATCCCGTGAAATACAATGAATAGGAAACTACTAGGGCTGATTCGGATGGCAGTTCATTATAATTAGGTATTTTGACCGTTTTATCTTCGTTATTCGTGTTCTGATGATGACAGTGGTAGGACGAAACGGGGAAGTATGTGTAACTGGTGGTAGTTAGGCTACAATATGCGACTGGTTAAAAATTAAATTACTTCGTAGGTGTAGCGCACCTAGAAACAAATTAGTTCAAGCATGACCAGAAGGATAAAACAATCAGCATGAAACGAAGGTATAATCTCATGTGAATATTCGTTTCGTATATATTGGCGACTCTTCAGTAGGAGCCGTTATTATGCCCTATACACACTATTTATTTGGATGAGCAATGTGGTACATTTGGACGCTACAATCTCCTAAGGACGAATGTGCACATGAGATTATATTTTCTTTTCATGCTGATTTTCTAATCATATTTGAACTCATTTGTTTCTAGATGCGCAACACCTAATATATAATTGCATACATATTAATTCTCCGAAACAAACGGTATCAAACTGATTAAAATTTGTTTGGATAATATTTCAAATCTGCAAACTTTATTTAGATAGACATGTTGTTTGTCTTGGAATGTCAACTTTATGCAAACCACATTGTAATTTGGAAACTATTTGACGTAATCAATATGTGTACATGCATATGCTCTGTTGCATAGTGATTTTATTTGACAAACTTCATAGTTGGCCACAAATGGATACTATTTCACATTGAGAGCAGCAGAGAATGTCACAGAGAAATGTAATTTATTCAAGGGAAATTATTAACTTCAAACGAAGCTGCCATGTAATTTTATCAGAGAATTATATTACCTTTGAATTAACGCTATTTGACTAAAAAGCATCGATTATCAAATGTGCTAATCTGAACAGTTGGTGAAATGCTGTCAGTATTCTGAAAATTTTATTTAAGTTTTAGCCCAAATAACATTAGTATTATGAAATGATTATTTTTATTCTTAATGAAGAATTAAATTAAAATTGTATTTATTTTCCATTTCTGTATGATTCTCTTTCATTTTTGGTTTAAGATTTTAATACCGAACTATTATATTTAATCAACATAATTATGCATATTCTCTAAATTGCTAATCATAAAATACTTCCTGTACACAATTTTTTATTAATGTACACCGTTTTTTAGAAAAAATAAAACCAAGAATTATGATGATTAACATAATTCAGAACTAAGATTTCAGCCGTGGATACTCTAAACTGGTTTATTGTCGGTTAAACGACACGCAAAAGGTCAGATTTAACGCGGTAATTTGTTTTATTAATTTAGATCTTAATACGAAAACCATACTCAGAAGCCTGACCGCCTGGTTTTCTTTCATGAAACCAATCGGTTATATATATATATATATATATATATATATATATATATATTCTTTATAATATCCATGCTTTTTAATTTAACACAGTATATTTATAATTAGGAATACAGAACATATTAATAACAAAGTGGATAAAGCCATTTATTTCGTGAATACTAATCATCTCTTATACAATCATAAATATTTATACATTTTGGGTTTTCAATTGATTATGCTAGTGGTAACAAATCTGACTCGTTTTTACTTCTGTTTCTTGTTTTGGCTAGTTGGTAAGTGTGTATGCGTGTTTGCATGTAAAGGTCATTCTCGCAGTATTGCAGTGATGTCTGAGATCTGGTCATTATTGTTTTGATAGCTTGAAAATTAACCATTTGTGCGCATTGTTCACTGTTACATATACAAGTGCTATTTTTCCCAGTGTAGTTGATCGTTTCACCTTGTTGCGCAAATTTATCATTTCCACATGGTAACAGCGCCAGTGTGGATTGCAGTGTTAAACGCTCATATTGTTTGGAAACTTCTGTCACCGTATGCGCCTCTGTTATTTCCACTTCAGTTTGTTGCCAATCCGATTGTATGTTTGTTGATTCTAGTCGAGGGCCTGTTTGTTCTTGGCTGGATACTAATAGATTGTTGTTGAATTTTGTTATTCTTGGCCAGTCGATAAGAATATCATGTTGATGAAACTTTTGAATATTAAGGTCAGGTGCTTGTTGTTTTATGTAAAGAGCTTCATAAATAAATAAAAAATTTTCTGATTTTGCTTAATGTAGAATTGTGAAATTGGTCGAATTAACAGGGTTCCCCGTTGCCAATATATGATCGGAAATAGCTGATTTTCCTGACAGTGCCAAGCCTTTGTTAATCAATTTTTGTGGCAAATGTTGCTGGATTCTGCTTATCAATTACTTCTTCGTACGTCCGATATATGTGCTACCGCACATACACCAGTGACATCAAAGACCTCTTATTAGCATGTACTAAAACGTGCAATTTACATTCGAAGGGATATACTACAGCCAGATCAATGGTGTAGCTATGGGAAGTTGCATCGCACCCCTCCTGGCAGATGTATACATGTATCATCTGGAAAAAACGAGCCTAAAATATATAATTGACCAGTGCGCACTCTACAAAAGGTATGTAGATGATATTTTGTTGTTCATCTCAGAAGCAGCAGACCCTTCCGAAATCCTCACACAAGCAAATGGAGTCGATCCAGACATCAAATTCACTCTCGAGGTAGAGAAAGACGACAGATTTCCCTTCCTTGACATCAAACTCACTCGAGAAGCAAACGGAGATTTGACACTGGCCATACATAGAAAATCCACTTTCACCGGACAATACATTCACTACAACAGTAGTGTGCCAAAATCCCACAAAAGAAACTTTGTAAACAACCTAGCCAACAGAATCAGGAAGATCTGCTCTGAACACAAGATTAAGGAAGGACTGGCCTCGCTCAGGAAATTTTTGCTAATGAAAAACTACCCAGAGCGTTTTATTGATGTCAACATCAGACCACGGCAGATTCGTACTAGAGAGGATACCGTCAAGCAGGTTTTCCTAAACTTACCATTTAGAGGCGACGTACCAGCCTCAATATTTGCACGGCGTCTGAATAGAATAACTAAGGACAACTTTCCCAGTGTTACAGTTAATATGACATTTAGTACACAGAGAATCATGAGGTTCGATGCCAAAGATCAATTGCCAATTCTCTCCAAATCATTCATAGTCTACAAATTCTCATGTATGTACGGTAGCACATATATCGGACGTACGAAGAAGAAATTGATAAGCAGAATCCAGCAACATTTGCCACAGAAATTGATTAACAATGGCTTGGCACCGTCAGGAAAATCAACAAACATACAATCGGATTGGCAACAAACTGAAGTGGAAATAACAGAGGCGCATACGGTGACAGAAGTTTCCAAACAATATGAGCGTTTAACACTGCAATCCACACTGGCGCTGTTACCATGTGGAAATGATAAATTTTCGCAACAAGGTGAAACGATCAACTACACTGGGAAAAATAGCACTCGTATATGTAACAGTTAACAATGCGCACAAATAGTTAATTCTCAAGCCATCAAAACAATAATGACCAGATCTCAGACATCACTTTGCAATACTGCGAGAATGACCTTTACATGCAAACACGCATACACACTCACCAACTAGCCAAACAAGAAACAGAAGTAAAAACGAGTCAGATTTGTTACCACTAGCATAATCAATTGAAAACCCAAAATGTATAAATATGTATGATTGTATAAGAGATGATTAGTATTCACGAAATAAATGGCCTTTATCCACTTTGTTATTAATGTGTTCTTTATTCCTAATTATATATATATTTCTAATTAGGAAGAAAAAACACATTAATAATAATAATTAATATTAATGTGTTTTTTCTTCCTAATTAGAAATATACTGTGTAATATTGAAGAAACTGGTTTCATTTCTTCAATAAAATATAAGACCGCTTCGAACAGGAAACACGCCCATTACCATTCCTGTCAACGCCACAGAATCGGCGAATTAGTTAGAGGTTTGGTTAGTTTTCGCTTCATGTTGACACACTTTAGCGTCACTAAAATAAAATTTCAAACATTACTTATCTACTTAAACCAAGGCTGCTATCTTGATGTAAATACCTGTCCCATGTACATACATTTGTCAGTATAATGTAGAAAAGGAAATTCATTGAGTAGACCGGTTTCGTTTTTATCCATAATTGCTGCAGACAGGGCTCTAACCTGAGCACATCTGCCACAAAATCTGTTTATTTAACCACCGGGCCATCCATCCGCATACTACTACCAACACCATGGCAGCCAAGTCTGCACATGGTACCAACAAAATGCATTTAAATATGTAACAGTTAAATACTGTTTGGTGCGGAGAAGTAATATATATGCAATTATGTATTAGGTGCTGCGAATCTAGTAACAAATTAATACATTTGAGACCAGAAAAATAAACCAAAGGCAGCACAACAAAAAGTAGAATCTCGTGCACATTCGTTCTGTGCTAACTGGCGACTCATCAGTAGAAGCCGATATTACGCCCGTTACCCACCATATGTTTGGGTGAGGAATTTTGAAAAATACAACGGTACAATTTCCTATACGAATGTGTAAACCTGCAGTGGTGAAGCTAACATCGTAGTCTCGACAATGCGACTTCAACGCTATTCATTCTACATAATATTTATACCGAGTCTGCAGAGGATACCAGCACTATGGCTATTAAGTCAGTAACCCGATACAAATATTATAGAAACAGAAAGGTACATGGTACCGACACGATGGATTTAAATGTTTTCTATAATTCACCAAAATTGAGAATTACAACTATTTGTGAACACCTGTTACTACAGAAAATCTCCACACTCTGGCCTTCATCGATATCAGTTATCACATTTCGCGTTAAGCATGACATCATTCAATTCAATATATTACAGTTAAATACTGTTTGTTGCGAAGAACTAACATATATGCAAGTATGTATTAGGTTTTGCGAGCCTAGTAACAAATTAGTTCAGTTGTAACTAGAAGGATAAACCAAAAAATATATACGGAAAGTATAATCGCGTGCACATTCGTTTCGTGCTTACTGGCGACTCATCGGTAGAAACCGATATTACACTCTTTACCCCCCATATGGATTTGGGTGAGGAATGTGGGAAAATACAACGGTACAATTTCCTATACGAATGTGTAAATCTGCACTGGTGAAGATAACATGATATAATGTTTCGACAATGCGACTTCAACGCTAACTCATTCTATATACAGAGTCTGTAAAGGTAAGCAATTGTGTCCGTACCTGATATCAACGTTATAGAACCAAAAAGGTACATAGTGCTAACACTATGGTTCCCAAGTCGGTATATGGTACCAACACGATGGATTTCAGTGTATGCTATAGTTCACCAAAATTGAGAAATACATCTATTTGTGAATACCTATTACAGCAGTAAGTCCACACACTTTGGCTTTGGTCGATATCAGTTAACCCATTTCGCGGTAAACACAATATCATACAATTAAATATATAACAGTTAGATACCGGTTTTGGAGAACTAATATATATGCAATTATGTAATAGGTGTTGTGAAACTAGTAACAAATTATTTCAACGATCACCTACACGATTTATATGCTATAATTCCCCAAATTGGAGAAATATAACTATTTGTGAACACTTAATACACCAGTAAATCAACACACTTTGGCATTGATCGATATCAGTTAACCTATTTCGCGGGAAACATAACATTCAATTAAATATATAACAGTTAGATACTGTTTGTGGAGAATAACTAATATATATTCAATTATGTAATAGGTGTTGCGAAACTAGTAATAATTTATTTCAATTATGACCAGAAGGATAAGCCAAAGACAACACGATCGGAAAATATAATCGCGTTCACACTCGTTTCGTGCTTACTAGCGACGCATCAGTAGAAACCGGTATTACGCCTATTACCCACTATATTTGGGTGAGGTATGTGGGAAAGTGAGACGGTACACTCTTATTTAAATGTGTAAACCTGCAGTAGTGAAGCTAACATCATATAAAGTCTCGAGTGTGCATATTTCTGATAATCGTACCGCTTCTGCTTTAACCTTGTGCTCTAAATGAAGCTGACTTTAAATCAACAACGTGCTTTGATCGTTATTTAATAATCAAAACTTCCCAACAGCATAAAGAGAAGCATTGAAGCTGTTTTTACAGACTATAGGGGTAATTCAATTTTCTGATTTTAATTTTGCATAAAGCGTAATGATGATCGAAATCGGACGAATTTAAAATGACGCACTCGTAATGGATCTTATCATCACAGTTAATTAGTGTTACATCAGCACTGTAAACCGATGCTTCAGTGTTATATAAATAGTAAAGCATAAAATATATTGCACCGTATAAGTTTCAGACACTAAAGAACATTCAGAATATCTATGAAAGGTTTGCTAAACGGATTAACCAACATTGCCTAGATTATTGTCTGGATGACATTTGACAAGCTCTTTTATAACCCTTCAGCGGAAGCCCCATTTCCTACATCAAACTCTTTATATATAGAAACACTATGATGCGAAAGTCCACGTCAAACTAGAGTATTGAACTAATATAAACGAAAATGATTGATATACTCCAAATATTCAAAACGCATTCACGCAATGCAAGGGTAGTTTCTATTTATAAAAAGGTGCAATGACACTTATTTCCGCCCAGATGAGAATGCTTCCATTGTGAACGTCGCCTATTAGCATAAAATATCAGTAACCGTAGCTAATATGAAGGCGAGAAGACAAAATGAAGAGAAATTGATTCACTTGAACTACATTTTATTGGCATTACTGTCGTAATCAAATTTACTATCGTTGGATTGTTTATGGATTAGTCCAGAAAGAGCAGATTTCAGACAGTAATCGTAAAAATGGTGATTATTGTAATAATAATAAGTCACTAGGTACGTGTGTGTGACTGTAGATTACAAAGCAATAGCAAAAACAGAAGTATGACAGTGGGATCGAACAATGCAAGAAGTGAAATATTCTCAACCAGAGAAAATATCACTTCTATATTTTCCAAAATTTAATTTCAAAAGTTAAAATTTTTATACATGTGCCTAAATTTATATCACTACAATCATGAGCTATCAAGTCACAAAGATAGCAAATAAATAGGTATTAGCTTATTCCAGAATTAGATACAGCTATTACGGACTATATATATATATATATATATATATATATATATATATATATATATATACGGTGTTTTCACATTCCAGTACAATATAAATTACAATTATTATCAATTAACAAGTCTATTACTGGAGGTGGGACTTGCCAAATTCAAACACGTTCGTGCAGTTGGCTAAACGGAAAGTCAATAATCTAAAAGACATTTCCAAAGCATAAGCATCTATCAGAACTCATGGCAAAGTTAATAGATAACTTTTAATATTATTCATTCTATAAGAATACCAAACACACAAACGTCACAAATAAATATAAAAACGGGAAAGGTCATACGAATTTAGCTTTAAATCTAGTACTGCTATTCATTAATTTTAAATTAAACAATCCAACAAATGTCCACAAGCGGTAGAATAGCTTTTAAAAATTGACCTGTCAACAATCATCCCTTGAATTAAAAATATATTTGAAATGTAAAAATAGACGAAACAGTAGTAAAATCTAGTAATAGCACAAAAACAACACAACTCACATTTGAACATAGAAATTATATAAAAAGTTTTCGTGTATTTTGGCTCCAACTAATAATGAAATCTTAATTTCTGTAAAAATTAATCTTTAAATAAAAACAGGTTTAAAATTTAGAATGACAGTAAATAGGATAAAATGTTTTCATCTCTGTTTATTTATGCATACAAGGCCTTTACACACCAGTATTCAAAAAAATTAACCCATTAGCTTCGGTCAAGCATTCTTCTGCTGTCTACAATACATTTTATAAAAATAAAAAAACAATATTTTTTGTTGAAATGTTTTCTAGGTTACCCTGAAATTTTTAATTATACAAACATACGTAATAAGAACATGCATGCATTAAAGGTTTGACAACAAAGTTAAACGTGTATACGCATAAAACAAACAGTAAAATGCGATATTGGAAAAGTTGAGCATATTAAGAGGCCACCTACAAACTGCAAAACCAACAAAATACAGAGTAATAAATTACCTGAAACCAGACAAAATTTGATGACCCAGACGCTTTAGGTACATCGAGGCACGCACTGTAAACAAGCTGCATTAGCATCGATCAAATAGAAGGTCAAAAGAATGCAGACAGTAACGTGAACTTGACAGACTGAAATTAATTATCTTTAAGAGAAATCTACAAAAATAGTACTACATGAGAATTGTTCATGAAGTCGAACAAGGTTTAAAAATAATCAAGCTTAGCAGCAAGCTCCGAGCTATGGCTTGCATACTAAAAGAAAAGCGCGTTTTAATTAATCATGATAGTTTCACGCTTTCCTGAAATAAATTTTCATTTCAAAAATTGATTATCATTCTATCACTCATAACAGTATATAAAAACGAATTCCATACTGTTGCATAACCATTAAATCAGTATTTTTATTAATATTCATGTTTAGATTCTAGCTGTAAGTCAACAAAAGATCTCTCATTTTAGTAGGTTTAAAGTTTTGATCTAATGCGGGAATAGGTATAAAAGAACAAAAACTACGTTAATCGTAGACTGTTCACTATTCTCGCATAAAATTAGTTCCAAATCCGGTTAGGTTTGTTCAAATCAGATGTCTGCAAGGGAACAATAGTGTACAAAGGAATGAAGAAAGGGAATAGTAATCCAATTTAATTTGACAATTGTGCAAAATACAACTGGTTAGGAGTAACACAACAGTGGAAAATAACTAGTGTCAAGAACGAAAAAGAAAACGAAAATTTTTGCGGAGAAACCAGTAAGGCGATAAGCAACCCAAATAGCAGGAAAAGCGTGATTTGCTTGCAGTTTAATCTGATTAGTAAAAAAATACATAAATAATAAATTAATACATAATTATGCGTTAAACGACTATTTACGCTTTATATACAGCAAATGAAAACAATGGTAGGCCACAATTTTTGTTTGTGATAGTATAAAGAAAGACATGATCACGATACAAAGCTAGAATTAGGATTTAATTGGATAATAGCAGAGTTGACGATACGGTCGAAAATTACATGTGCTAGGATGTGTAGTAAACCTGATAAAATGGCATCTGAAAAGAGAAGCCGAAACTAACAAGAAAATAGTATAAAAGACGTGTGGTGTTAACATTTTTACCTTATTAAGGTAGTAGCCGTACAAAGCACTGAAACAATCTCTATTGGACTAAATAATGCAGTGTTTAAATAAAGAGTAATGATCCAAAATAAAGAATGCTGTATGCAATAAACAAACACACCTAGTGCAATCTATTCTATTGCTGTTTTCACTCTTCATTTACGGAATATTACACAATACGCCGATCAGAGAAGTAACTAAGAAAATCATCGATTATCACGTTGAAAGCAAACTGAATGTGACTGAGATATATGACACTAAGAAACTAAGAATGTTGTTTGAGCACACTTCCACAATTTGTGCAGACAGACACTAATAACTAGGAAATCAAATCAACAGTTTCAGAAACTAAAATAGCAACATAAAATTGAACTAAAAATGTAATCATTTCCTTGTCATTTCAATAATTCACAACAACTGAACCTGACATCAACACGTAGCTCTTAAACGTTTACGTTTAGGATAAAATAAACTGAACTTCAGCAGAATAGAAACACGTTAGCAAAATTAACCATGGTGCACATTGCCATGACAATTAACAACCGCCAAAATATTTCGTCTGTTTATCAATTCATACGATTGATAAATTGATAACTGTTTGTTTAGGCACGGTCGAAAAGCAGTCCAGATTACACTGCAGCACAAAGTAATAGTCAAGAGCACACGTTATTTACGTTATCGAGATCGACATTTATTAACTTTATCGGGAGTCAAAAATTGAGGCTTTGCTGACATAATCTGCCATCGGAATGTATGGTGTTTGCTGAGTTGATTATTAGCATTGTACGGGGTGTTTTCTTTTCGTCAGGTGAAAAGAAATAGGCATGTAGGACAATCAATGATGATATTGTAGCGTTGGGCAGAATGAGTGCAAAATCATAAGCAACACAAAAAGATCAATGTTTTCCATTTCTGCGACTGGATAACTAAGCCAGGCTAATAGCCTAAGCGTTCACGGATGTTTAGCTGTGCATGCCATTTATTATTGTTAAACGAGGAAATATCCACTGGCTAAATAGTTCAGCACGTTTTGCGTTCTATCATGAAGGTATTGCACTGTTTCAAATATAGCTATTACTTCTTGTCGCCTGTGTTGTCCGTGTTTCTGAAAGAGCTCTGTCGCGACTGCATCTTTCCATTTTGAGTAGACACGGATCTACGATGGCCGCAATTCATGAAGCTGTTACGAATGATCATTATTGGTTTTGTTTTTCAATTGATAGATTCATTATTGGTGATCAAACAAACGTAGAGAGTAAAACACAATCACAATAAACGAATTAAAGGCAAAAATATACACAAAATTAAAGGTCAAACCGAAGTAGAACATAATTTGTGGTAGTGAACAAAACCTTGCTATTGTAACATTAATTACGGGTTGATTGTTAAGTTCTAAAAATAAAAAATAATTTTAGAAAGGCTGATTTTTAAATCGATTAATGCATACAAATCTGGCAACATGCGTGTAAAAGAACAAGATGGTGTGGCGTTTTGCAATAAATTTATCTAGTTTGTGTTGTCTAACAAGAGCGATATTTTTCACCATTTTTGATAATCTCCACAGGTATGATGAGCATTGCGATGTGTAATTGCAGGTCAAACATTTTGCAGGAACCACTTAAAAATGTATAAAACTATTTATTGTTAGGCAGCATAAAGTCCAACCAAACACAAGCAGATTTTCAATATACGATTAGCAATGCTATATTTCCAGTTAGTGCCTTTAAAATAACGAACTTTATTACTAACTCCTTATCAGTATGCTAGCTTTTATTAGCAAAACCCGTTTCTATTTCTTTCTTGGCATGCTCAATTACTTTTACAAAAAGTAAATCATTGGTATAAAAACGATTGTCCAATTTAACAGCCCTATCACGTTTTTGCGCGCGTGCGTCGACTTTAGTCTTCAAATTTATAACCACACGAATATGTATAAATATACGATGATAGAATTACATGTGAAGGTTCGTTACTCAAAAAGATGTATTTTGAGTCGTTTCGGGGTCGTATTTTCGTTTAAAATATTATCAATTACTAGTTAACAATACTGGCAAAAATTATCATTAAAAATTCGATGCTTCACCACAGAAGAACTGTGTCCATATCCGTTTGTTCAACCATTAAAGCACCCAGGGTACATTGACACGAAGAGCGGGGTGGGGCAGTTATCGTCTACTTACCAGAATTTGGTGGATCTCAGCAAATTGACGTGTTAATTCCCGAACTATATGGTTTAAAATACTACACATTATGGCTATAAAGCAAAGTTCACCACAAACAGATTAAGGTTAAGGGCGAAAATTAAGAGCCAAAGGACATTGTCACAGCTACATTTGTGAAAGGTCCATCTGTCGTGCGGTTTTGACCCAGCCTGGCGCTGTAATCAGTGAAGATCACTAAATTTTCATAACGCCGCGCAAGGTCAGAGTCCACATCTGATAGCTTCTAAAAAAATAAACTCTTATCATGACAAACAGTTGATATGTACACATCCACGACACCGAGAAATACGTTGTCTACACGGAAACCAGCATAGACCACTTGAGCCAATAGCCCCCGGTCAAAATATCAACAAATCCAGCGGCAGACAGAGTGATGTGAATGAACCAGTTTAACTCAGTCTTATTGACAAGGGATCTTTAAAAAACCGCCATTTGGAGGCAATAATTCTTCTTTTAGCAGTTTATACTTCAGAATCGCAAAACCATTATGTTAGTGTTTTATTTATATTCATAGTTGTTCTGGCTGAACAGAACCACTAGGCCGCATTTTATAAATATTATACTGTGCCAAAAGCTAAAATGTAATATAAATTATCAATAGAAAAAAATCGCGCTGGTCAAGATTTTGAGCTAAGATATTGCATTATTTGGAAACAGAATAGACAGGCAAATTATATAATTAATAGTTAAAACAAAACTAAACCAAATTCAGGCATGCATGTAACCAAACACGTTTGAGGCAGAAACAGTAAAGACAACATTATATTGACTAAGTAAAGCATTGCCGCAAATAAAGCAAAACAATATAAAGTTAAGTTTTTGAATAATAAACAAATCAAACCTATGTCGTTTCGAAAGAAACACATTGTGCAAGATCTTAGACTTAAAATTTAGCTTTTGTTATGCAAATTTTGTTCGTTAGTTGCTACAACCAAATATGGCAGATTACCAACTGAAAGAATAAAGGAAATCTTCAAATGGTCGAAACTTAAAAATTTTAACGAGAAGCACAAATATTTGACTACACACTGATACAGTTTTATTAATTGAATTCACGAAAAGCGGACATGGCCACAAGCGAGTACGATAAGCATTGACAGTGCTTCAATAAATAATCCACTGGGACAATTATCGACGCTGGGCAAATTTTCGTTTGTTATGGGTAACCAATTCACACCAGTTCTTTTTTCCGATCTGAAGACCACTGAGTACTATAATTTCAAATGGGGTCCTGAATATGAACTTCGCAATGGATGCTTAAAATAATAAATTTGTAATAGAAGATGAGACGGGGACATTAAATCTGAATAAACCAGATCTCATCAATAGATGAATATATCTGAGATTCCAGTGTATGCAATGTCAAAAAGACCTTCTCAAAATTCACAAATTATTTAGTTTATCATGATACTAAATAACAAGAATCTTTGACAAAAGTAAATGTGCCCTGTTTCAAGGCCTGGTCACGACAAATTCTACAAAATACTTGACGGGTTCCAATTAAGGACAAAACCAGTCTATTTGATGAATATTTTTTGCTAACTTAAGCAACGCTTAGCTTATAATGGTAATAAATATATAATCAAAATCCAGCAAAAAAACGTCTCTCTCTCTCTCTCTCTCTCTCTCTATATATATATATATATATATATATATATATATATATATAGTCATGGTTATATGGCAGTGAAACATTAGTCACTTGACTTTTGTGTGGCTGGAAATGATGATGATATATATATATATATATATATATATATATATATATATATATATATATATATATATATAATGTCGAACGTCACGTGACACATTTCACATCTGGCCTTCGTAACCGTGCCTTGTTTTGCTTCACTACCTCATAATCGCGAGTTGAAACCCGATAGGGATAATTAAAATAATAGTTAAAATAAAAAAAGTTTAAGTAAAGCATTTTGTAAAACAAAGTATCAGGTTCAGACGATGTTTAATTTGATAACACATAGAAACGAGACAATCTAGGCGTCTATGTAACACTATTTTTGACAGGTCAATTTTAAGGCTAAGTGAAATCGGCAAAACAGCTTCAACGCGGTTTTCACTGTATTGCTTCATAGTAAAATATCTTCAACTGAGAAAATAATGTTAAGATGATTCTGCTAGAAATTTGTTGTATACCCTAACGTGACTAGACGTTTTTGGTGTAGAAAGAATGTATAATATTTTCAAATATGTGTGCCACTATTCGACAAGATATCGAATAGGGGGCACTGTGATCGTTTGAGCAAAATTTACCTTTTAAGTTTACAAAGATTGCCAGTGTCACGGCGGCATAGATATCGCCGCTTAAGTACCTCCCTACTGGAATTTAGCTTGTACTTCTCCAGTATGTGATACAGGAAAAACGCTAAGATGGCACAAGATAATGGAAATAACCTAGATACGACTGGAGTCAAACAAATAGCATGATGGCTTTCACATCAATCACGAATGTATTTTGAAGATAGGAATTAGTCTACTCGCTCCAAGCAAATGGCATGGTCTCATTCAAAATACGACGAAAAAGAATGTCACCGCCCAACAAAAATTGTAATTAAACGCACATACACATATGCATATATATATATATATATATATATATATATATATATATATATATATATATATATATATATATAAGAGAGATTATTTTGTGTATATTGATAAATTTTGATTGTATATAATGTTGAAATGCAATATGAACGTCTTTTTACAGTCTATACTAGCCCTCTCCATCTCTTCATATATTTTTTATTTATTTCTAAAAAAAGAGTGAAATTCTGTTTCCAACAGATAGACATTGATCAGTTGAATGAGATAATGTGGGGCGCAAACTGTAAAACATACTTTCGCAGAAAAAATGCAGGATTGCCTGTCAACAGTTTCTGTCATGATGGCATGCAGCGAGACCTTAATCATTCGTGAAATATAAACATGACATGCAGATATTCACATGTGGGATAAGCAGAAATACACAACCTTGGTGACAATAGAGATGACGAAATGGCAGAGAAAATCTAACCTATTGCGGTGAAGATGATTCTACATCGCATGAACTGTGTGGATAATACATATAGGCTATTGAAATATCAGTTTATATATGCAGATCAAGGTTTTATTTACTCAGTTTACCTTTTATACAACTAAACTACCTATTTGATTTTATAAACATAGAGAATGCGATAGCAACATATTAAATGAAAGTTTAAATAACATAGTTTTGATTGTTTCTGAGGAATGATATACGAAAATAAGTCATTCGTAATAAAATGTAGTTTTATAGTGTCCTTTTATCTCGGGTAAAAGGATACTTGTATATAAACCCGTTATTTATAATTGGTGAATCCTAAAATATTATTTGAATATTTTTGCAAATAAAACCAAATATGCGATCAGTCAGAAATAGTGTAATGTTTATTCTTATATGTTAAGTAAAATTAGTCAGGACAGGTAAATAACGGCAGAACGAAGTGCATAACCAGAATAATGAAGCGGTACAATAAAATGTTATCCTACCTGGCAATGCGTAAAAAGCCGATAACTGTATAACCAACATAATTATGACAATATGTATAACTAATAGTATGAAAAATTCAAAGAAAGCTTCACAGGCAAAGTTATTTTTCAAACATGCAGCCCGCCTTAAACTATTAACCCTCGCTTGTCTGCAGAGGAATGAATCACCAAATTATTAATACAAGGTGTAGCAGTGCAACTGAATATGGCACCGAATTGAATGATTAATAAGTTGTATAATGATGGAAAAATTATATTTTAACTATTTAATAGATAAACCATTAATGAACATATTATAAGGCACATTTAAGGCAGATATTAAATAGCTTCGGAAAATAGCTTCAATTATGCGATCATCAAGGTCATATTAAATTATAAAACGGATCGATGACTATTCAACTTAATCTAACCAATCATAAATAACTCATGAAGCCAAAAACTGTTCATCTAAAGAACGTCAAAACTATTATATTCATTCTAATTATTTTAATATAGCCTTTTTACACAACATTGATTTTACTTTTGTAGTATGGACGAGCATTGAGCAGAAAGCTGTTATCCGCACAAAGCTAAAGGGACTACAAAACTAGTATAGAGGATCAATCGGAGCATACGGCTCGACACATGTCAAACAACGCTACACAACACATCCATGATTTTAAATTCAAACAAACACTAGTAATAGCTAAGTTAGCTAAAAGTCTGCTGTGTGCGACCAACCGCCTTTTATGGTACATGCAGAAAGCTAGTGCAAGTAGGCCTTTTATTTTATGACGCCAATCAGCATTGTACATTAGTACGAAGATATATATTATAGAAGTAGCATAACCCGATTATTAAAACAGTTCTTGACATAGCACTGATAATGTACAATATCTCGTGATAACCAACATGGATTTCACGTTTTGGCCAAAGCGATTGTAAAAGCCACGACTTAAAAGGGATTTACACTAAAATAACCACATCGGAAACCAGATTTTAAGTAGTGTAGCTAACCACACCTTTAAACCGTATCGTAAGGATAGCAAAACCCAAATTCAATTATAAATAAAGAGTACGAAATATTAGGGTGTATACTCCAGTTTTGAAACGAATTCTTATTTAATGGGAGGTAACGATTCTCTTAACAAAAATTGACGAATTCCCTTTGCCACCTGATGCAATACCTAGTTTAAATTGACACCTATTTCATAAACTCCTTCCATTATATCGAAATTGAATATTATATATATATATATATATATATATATATATATATTCGAGCTTCCTCCTGAACGTGAAATCAATTGGTGTTCAGATGAGGACGAAAAACATATATTTGAAAATATTTGACTTTCACTGTTTGGAAGAATCCTAATAAGTTTTCTTCACTCCAAATGCTACTAGGAAAACTCATTATTCAATTAATTTACCACCGAAAAAATGTTATCCCTCGGCGGGCCACCTTGCCATTGCTTGAGCTGGGCACTTTTGTTTAAATGGTTCGAGAACGAGACACAAAAATACAAAAATACATTATGCCAGTTCCGTTGAGTTCATTCAAACAACGATGTGTAGCATTAAAATATTTTGAAAACAAAATAATTATAATGAACAAACAAATTATAAATAGCAAAGTTAATCAAATTGAATGTGAAAGTTATATTACTGATAAAGGTAGAAAGATATATGTTTTTTACAAAGAGGGAGGAGAAAACCGAATCAGAATACACACACTCAGGAAAATAAACACACAAAACATAAAATAGCATATTCATATTGGAATTCATTTAAAAATATCTGTCGCAGTCGCTTTTAATTTTTCCTTTGCAAAATATTTTATCATGTAATCGAAGACAGAGCATTAGAAAATACATTCTTTGGAATGCGTTCAACAACAAACAAAACAAAATTAATCTACAGTTCATATTCAAAGTCTGTCCCAAACCAATAAGTTAGGTGGTGAATATGTGAGGAAATAAAAAAACTAAATGATCCATGTATCTGAAAAAATTATTGTTTATGTGCGCACATGGAAATGATACTTTTTTATAATTGATATGAAGCGTAAAAACATTAGTGATCATTAACAGCTACCAGAGGCAGTCCCTACTCGGACATGCATTACAGCGGAAATGACATCTATGTAACACAATTCGTGAGAATTTTTCTAGTGACATTGAATGTGTGTTGAACTAGATCTCCAAAACTCAACCAAATAATCTTAATTTCTTATGCTTCTTGGATAATATTTCAATCAACATTTCCGGACATCTTCGTGACTCGGCGTATCTTTGAAAACATTCATGAGAGTGTTGTCAGTGCAAATGGTCTTGAATTAAAAAGTAAACTTTATGCAGACTGTTCAAAATAGAATTAATTAAAGTTACACATTCAAATATTAGTGAAGCGTGTGGATATCCAGTGCTATGCTCTGTTGAATGCGAAAACCGATACAATAACAGGTTGAGTATTTTCCAAAATTTTATTTGTTAGTTTTAGTCCAAAGATAATTCTGTTGGGTATCAAAGATATATTAATTGTCAATATAGTAGTAAAACATTTTTGTCTAATCCTCGCTGGATTTAGCGCATTCCTACAGATGCTTTTCACAATGGCAAATAGTAAACGAAGATGATTACTGCATCAAGGTCAAAGAAATACGCATCTTAACGACAAACGGTGCGGAATAAGGTTTGTTAATTATTATTGATTAATAATACATCAACTGGTAAACGTATTACATTTGTTTGAGATGTTAGTAACAAGCCAGATAATAGCAAACAGATCTTGACTTTATGTATATTATACTTGCACTGATAATGTCAAGGCTAATCAACATAGTAATCTACAATGATGAGTACCAAGATTTACGCATACTGAGTTGATCAAACGGGTAATAACAATAGAAATACGAATATGACAGCGCTTTAGGATAAAATAGAATCACTGGTTAATTGGATATTTTGACGCTTCAAATCTTATGAATAGTCTAAACGTGAGGTTTCGGGTTCACGAACAATCGACATGCTACATAACATATTATTTATTAGTTGGTAATTTTATGGTTGGTTAGTACAGAAACCAAGAAAGATGTGAGAAGAGTAACGCTAATATTCACGATAAAAACACACCTCGATTCATAACAGCGGACAAGGCGTCGAACAGATGAAATCACGTTGTGTCGGCTTAATGAATCTGTCTCTTGTTAATGTTAGCGAAAATAACAATGACCATTTAAAAAAAAGAAAGTGAGACCAAAAACGAAATCCTAATGGGTTAAGATTGACGATACGAGTCATATAGTAAACGTTGCAGCGTAGAAAGTGTAGAAGCAATAGAATTTAAAAACAATAATTGTTGAGAAATATTATGAGAAAGAAGGCTATCATATGAGGATTATTGTTTAAATAGCGATAAAATAAGTTATATTGATAAATCTGTGTGCAGTAACGAAGACTCGCCAGACGGTGTGAACACGAAACAAACGCCTCTTGTGAGAACGACTACAATCGACAGAAGAACCGAAGCTTTCATCTATAGTTGCATTTAATTTAAGATTTTCTTAAATCATCAAATGCATACTAAGAGGCATAATCCAATCTGCACACAAAATCGATGCTATATTAACTTTGAACACAATTTCCACAAAATCATATTAACATGAATCGGTGTCCTCAAGATTCGAAAAACCAAATAATTGATGGCGAGTTAGCTTACCTAATTAAGAGATTCCAAACGTCCCAGATAAAAGCAAATAATTTCCTTAGGCAAAATAAGATCTTTGTTAGTATATGCATAGAACCTGATATTCGAAAATCAGCCCCACAAAGATACATACCACTAACTTAAATGCTAATGTTGACGAGAATGAAGCAATACATCATTTAAGCTATTTTCTCGCATCATTGTAAGGAAATCATCATCCATTTTTAGCTGACAACCGTGAGGTAAATCCAGTGTAGCTTATATATACGAATATCGCCGACAATCAGGACACCACCGTTGAAGTACATATTATTGTGATAACGTGACTTCCATAAAAGCTCTGCATCAACTCTAGACATCTTTAAAGCGTCAGGATTCATTGGTGTGCTTTTAGTCGAAAAATAAATCCAAATGAATGTGGGAAAACCATTGCAGAACCCAGCAAATTATCACGATATCAATCTGCATGAAATTTACGCTGTGATTAACCTCGAAAGACACCATGACGAGCGAACAAATTCAACTGATGCAAGATAAAGTTTAGGTATAGAACGTTTGGACGTCATTCAATTATTTCATTACATCGCATTGTAGACAAGTACGCTCTAGTAATAGAGTCATGACCATGTTTGACAATATCTAAATCTAAACAAATGGTCAAACCTTTTTGATACAATAAAGGTGACGTGGCTCAGATTTGAATTTTAAACGGCTTGTGAATAAATAATTGACAGAACCACATGGGCTTACGATAATATCAACGGAACAATTCATTAGAGATCGAATGCTAGGCCAGAGATTTCAATAGCTTCAGGCCAATAAATATAAAAGTGCATTAAAATTTCAATACTTATTTAATGAAAAGATTAGCAGATTCAGACAGTTGTTTCAAAAATGAATAAATCACAAAAAATTCCCAATAAAGACAGTCGAACAAATCCTAAACAGAAGTTAGATTAAATTGAGCATTAAATCAAGTTTAAATTTAAGATAACAACGGTAAACTGTTGAATTTAGGAGCATTCAAAGTAATATTAAATAATATAATGGAAAAATTTATTTTAAAAACTCAGTTGAACATTTGCAGTACGAAAAAATGTAGCTCAGTTTTTACACTGTAATCTCGAATACACTTATGATGCTCCGTTGGCGAGAAATCAGTGCGAGCCACAGCGAGTCATAAATTGCGCCTGAACTTCTTTTTTAAATCGATTTATTAACTCGGTTTGGTTTAGGTAATTGTTGGTTGGACTACAGGAGGCACAAATCAAAAGTCAATATAACAATTCTACCCGTTCAAATCAATAGCCTTCTGATATACTATCAACATCGAACATGGCCTTGGTACACCGGTTGCGTTGGTAAAGGCACTGTTCCAGAATTCCACTTATCAATCCCACTCACCAGGATACCTACACAAATCCATTGAATGGTTTACGCCTACCGTGAAGATAAAATTAGCAATCACGTAAGTTCCAAGAATTTTAACCAAAATATTGATAAATATACATTATATATTACCTCATGAGATTGCATGAATCCACACTTGCAACATGAAATATACGAAAACACGTTCGTGCGCAACATAAATAAATACTTCTTTCATTTTTGAATACATAATTAAGGGTAAGGATAAGCAGTTCTGAAATAGTTTAACATCTCAATTATACTCACAGTATGAACATACGAATGATGAATTAACGAAATGATAACGGGTTTTTCATAACCAGTTACAAATTATATTATGTAAAAGAGACAATAAATTACATTTAAATTATATTTCTGGTCGCACCATTTAAAAAAAAGAAGTGATAAGCGCTTTATTGAAAAATTAGTCACATGTAGACTGACCTGATGATGAAGATGTGTTAAAACTTTGTCGATTCGAAAGAATACATGAATCCGATGCCGTTACAATTCCAACTTCGGGTCCGACAACACTAGGTTGGTTTGAGCCAACACCATTTAGCGTTGGTCGGCTACAAAAATTGATCCCGGGTGAATTTGAAAATGTACACGTACTTGGCACCACAATAGATGTTAAATTACTGATGCTAACCGCCGAATCTAAGGAACTGGTTACGACACCATTGTCGACGGGTCTGATTCCAGAAATATCTGCACGCACACCGTTAGTTTCGTTTCCAACGCCTATAGTGAAAGTTAGTTGAGAAAGTGGACAGAGCTCATTTGTAGTGACGCCAGAATAGTTGCTTCCAGTAGTTATCATTCCATAAACTTGTGAAGTAGAGTTGTTTGATGGACAAAGAGGTTCTCGTGAATCTGCGCAGTGGCTATACTGGTGCTTCTGGATAAAATCATTTTGTTCGCCAACTGCTGAAGCAGTCGAAGCCACGGTCTGCACCTTTAATAACATAAATATATGTAGCGAAGCATTTTAATTACAGGTTAAATGGAGAAGTTGATTAAATAGTTATAGTTATCCATTGTGGCCTTTATAACATACTGTCGGAGATGTTTACCTCTCTTCTGATTTTAAAATATCCAACTATATGCGTTAATGTAGCATAGCATCGATTAGAACACAATTAGATTTTAAAAATAAATGATGTGCAACTACACAATACTAGAAGAATGAAAGAATATGCTATCTTAATTAATCTAAACACATAAAGTGCAAATTCATGTGGAAACAAAATTTATTATCAAAACGTCTAAATATTAATTATTCTGAAAAGTTATGAATTGTCCATCCGAATAATTAGTAATAAGCATTCTGCTTTATTTTTTAACAGTAAAAAGTGGGCGAAACTGAAAAACATTTATTAGCAGAGAGTTATACAAAGTTTATTCTCACTTATGAACGAAAAAATAAACTAACAAATTTGCTTCTCTAACTCAAAGAGTAGCAATCACCACGCCCATGCTTGTCAACAGACAGCTACATGATCTCAATTCAAATATTAAGTCATCAAACCAACCAATTAAATCATTAATATCAGCCATTTTTATCACACAGCCATTTTTTTTAATTCCAGAAACAATAACTGAAGAATAATATGCACAAGAGAGACGCATGAGAAGGCAAGCACAATATATTTATCTTTGACTTGAGATCATTAAGCGATTTTTTTTAATATTTACAAAATTGCACTATCTTAGCGATATCCAAAGAATTTAAATATTGCCACTATTAGAAATACATTCCGCAGCTTGCACACATTGAACAGAACTTGATAAGTGTTTCGTGCAAGAAGAGAATAAACAACAGTCAAATCTGCTTACTAAGAATTTCGAAACTGACGGGCGCATTTGTGATAATGATGGTTCTGTTGTTTGACCGGACAATATAACATCGTATGTGTTAGTATGTTCTGCACTAACAGTAGGGCAGGATACCTCCTGAAAATAAAACAGAAAAATTAATCAAGCAGGATACCTCCTGAAAATAAAACAGAAAAATTAATCAAGTTAGCTTACTATGGGATTTATAAAACAGCCGCAAATTTGTCAGGTAGGTAAAAAATGTCATTTTCTTTTAAAGGAATGCGCTATCCCAAATAGTTGCTCAAAGAATTTAAAAAATCAGTGACTACTAGTATACGTAATACACAGTTGATGCGTGGTATACTAAAAAGCGCCTATTGAACTCAAATGTAAAAGATAAGCTCACTGCAATCTAAAAATCTAACATTTCTTGTTAATGCAAATTCAATAGCCGTGCAGTGCGCTATGTAGGCCAGTCCAGTCGATTAATAAGGAAGCGAATCTTAAAACAGTTTAGACTACGCACCGCTGGCATGGGGAAAACTCTTCCGCAAGAGCCGAACACATAGTTTATAAAAATCACACTCCAAATCAGGCGGATTTCCAAGCTTTCTTCAAAGCTGAAAACGAAAAAGAATTATGCACAGCGGGGGCTGGTTCACCAATACTCTTAATCCAGAACTAACTAAACAAAAGAAGTCCTTACATATTTTGCATATAGTGTTTATTGTTTGTTTGTGTGTTTACTCGCGTTTGTGCGAGTCCCAGCATATACGTTTCTCGTTTCTTGTTTCTTCTTGGAAAATGTGTTTTAATCCAACTTTATCCCCCTTGCTTTCAAAATGTTCTAAATAAAGTAGCAGATATTACAGCCGAGCTGAGTTCCGGCGAAAAGTAAATAGCCGTTTTTAACTGTGTTGACATACCTGATTAAATAAAAAATATACTTCCGTATATTACTTATTTCTTAAATTAAATTCGAAATGCATAAAAATGGCTGAACTAAATATTATACAACAACAAATAGTTGTTCACTAATTAGGCATTCAGATGGAATGAGAGAGGAAAACGAATCAAACGATTGCAAGTCTCCGAAACAACAGTTAAAATTCAGCGTGTATACAAGCAGGAAGTTCAGATATCGTCCAGCGCCGCTCCACCCACTCCATGGCTTGAAATTTAGTGGTAGCTAATCGGATTTGCATCTATTATTACATAGCTCATATGCGACAAAAAGCGTTGCTCTGAATATAGCCGATACATGAGTTTCTGCTGGATTTTTATGTTCATATGGCGTTCTTGTCCGATAAATTTGTGATGTGCGAGTGACTAGCTTCCCCGCCAAGAACGTGGAATGCAAACTGTCGAAGTTGATTTGCTTCCTTGGTCTGGACGAGCATCACAAGGCAGAAAGGAATATTAGCTTCCTCGATTGCATGTTAGCAGTGACTTGCCCATGCACTACACCCCTTTCGTAATACACTTTCAGTCGTAGCAAATTTATGCAATAGTTTTACGTGGTTCGCTCGAAAGGTCCGCAGTTCCTGAGCACATGCTTGGTTATCAGCACTCTTTAATGATCTGTCATCCTAATGGCCACTTTAGAACATTCGCCACGTCTGTTTCGCTGACAAAGCTTATAATAAAACTGGATAGAAATCGATGGTCGTGAGAAATCGGCCCAACCAATTAATAAGCTTAAGATAAGCTACATTTTGTCCAAATCAGTAACAAAATTTAAAAAGTAAATGGCTCATGACAATTATTAAATGAACACATAGTTACGATTTGTACTTATTCGACTTCCCTTCTGTGAGGCTACGGAGTATAACATAGGTCTAATTGATGATATCAAAATAACCGCACAATGTAAAACATTCAACAAGAATGCAAAATGTCCACATAGACATATTTACCTACCATTCCATCAGGATGAGATATTTCACGTGTAAATAGCGAAGCACAGCCGTTTGCGGTTGAAGATGAGCAGTTAGTACGATCTTGAGCCACAGCAGAATTACTAAGTAATGACGCATGAACAGCTTCTGGCTGGTTGGATTGGTCGCTTTCAACTTCGCATCTAAGAGCCGAATCGGAAATTGTTTCCACCTAACGACAAAACCAAAAGCAACAATCTAAATATTTAGGCAGCCTATAAATGCCTTTAAAATCTAATTTAATTTTAGAGCCAATTAATCTCAGTTGTGGTTAGAAATTGGCGCAGGTTATTTAAATTTGGTTTGCGAACTGTAAACGACATCAATGATTTTGTAACTAGTTGAAAATTAGTTACACCGCCATTAGTTACGTGCGTTGATATGAGGATATTTAACCACTGTATAATTATAATTTAGCTTTCATAAATAATCTCTATATCAAACGCACAATGTATTACAACTTACCAAGTCCATATTGTGTAGACAATCCAATAACCAAATACAAACTGACGACATTTTTTGAAAAAAGCTTTATGACAAAGCAAGCAACGTTGAATAATATCTTCCATGCATAGTTTTATTCTAAAGATTTTTTGGCTTTGAAGATTTTGTACAACTTATTTTCTTGCTCAGATAATTACCCCATATGCCAATACTTTACCCAACAAAGAGTTTAATTATTGCATCTGCATTATAAAACATGGGCTTACCATAAATTTACTTTTTGGCAGGTCGACCACCGCAACAGCAACAGCAGGATTACCTCCGTTCGCAGAAATGTGAGTCTGTTGTCTCACAACTGCAGAAGTCGTTGCGCACGAAACGGAAGGATTTGCCGGTACAAATGCAGAGGGGCCTACTCCAGCTAAAACAGATTGCATTTTATCCCCAAGTAAAGGAACTTCACTGGCATTTCCACCGACTATTAAGGAATTTTCCTTTATCAAACCAGTCGCAGGTAGCATTCCTGGTATCGCTGCCATGTTCAAAGAAACAATTTTAGAGCCCATATTTGAACTATTCGTTGTGATAGCAACGGACGAGTTGGATGATGCAGCAGTGGTGACCGGTTTGACCTGAAACGTGTTAAATTGAGCTATTTTTATTTGAATAAAACAACAAGTTAATCAAATGAAAATTTGAAGCAATATGTGCCAATAATTTGTCGAATAAAAAGTTCAACTAACCAAGAACTTGCCAGCCACAGTTGTTCCAGACGCCTGCGTGATTGGAGTTACCACTGTGGCAGAACCAGTGGTTTCAACTGAAGATACCGACTGCAACGGAGCCACAAGCGAATCCACTTGTTGATCATTAACCACTTCGCTAGGCTTGCAAATACCCGTAGCAACATTAGTCGTGCCAATAACTGGAGTAACAAGAAAACGACCTGCTTGACGAGGTGCATTAGCTTGCTTAGACGTAGTTGTTAAAGGCGCGATTTGGGTCTGCGACTGATTTACCGGTGCGACGTTATAACCCGTAGGATTTATTTGTGTGAGACCAGATGTTGCAAGAGATGATTGGACCTGCTATAGTTAGAGAACAATACAAATTAGTATGTATGTTTATTATAGATGCTAGAATTGCGCATTTAAGCAATGATAAACAAATCCTGGCTCGAATATTTAGATTCTTAAACCACTGTCGTGCTGGCATAAAGTGGACTTAAGTTTGAGACTAATGAACGAAATGAATGACAGAAAACCCTTTATTAATTTGAAAAGTATACACTGAATACGCAACTTAGATTTCTCAGGAACAGATATAAACATGCAATTACTAATCTTTAATTATTCTAGTCGTAGGTTCTACTCAAGGCTACATGTTAAGATAAAGTTATAAAATTGGTTCGGACATCTTAAATGTATAACATAAGCGAAAAACCGAAAATAATTTTAACAAGATATTACACTAACATACACCAACTCAATACATGGCAATGAATATGAGAATAACAATAAACAAGAACCAACCAATTGTGCTGATGCTACTCCGCCGGCAACAGCCCCACTAGATGGCTCAAAAACTCCTTGATTACTCACTTCAGTAACAACTGTATATTTAGAATGTATTGAAGGAAGTTGTTGTAGCTGTTGGTTTTGCTTAGTTTGATGAACAGACTGACCTTCAGACTGTGACTGCATGTTACCACCAATGAATGTGATCGAAGACGTTGGGATCGCAGATGCACAAGCAACAGGCGGCATCGCACAGGTTGTTACAGCTAATTGAAACGTGGATGGTCCTACCACAGTCGACTGATGTCGATAGCCAACACCAGTAGATCCACTGGCGCTCATAGCAGAACCGGCCATCTTCAAATTATAGACATTCGATTATAAATAAGGACGTATTTTTAAGAAAACAGTATGGGTGAATAATGAACTAAGTGACAAAAATTTGCACCAAAAGTATTTGGATAAGTCCAAAGAAACTATCGAAAATTCCTCTCGATTCTACCATAAATCCGTCATACTTGGTTGGTACTAGAGGCAAAATAAGTGTCAGTGAATGAAAGATCATATGGAAAATTTCCGCCAAGCGACTTCCAGTTTTGTTTAAATACAAAACCTGCATAGTAGTTGAAATAGCAATAATTACACGAATCATAGTGGCCTAGTGGCAGTGTCATTTCCTATTAACCCGTGTTATTGGTTTAGGTTTCACTGGCAGTTCCGGATACTAAAGGAAAGTCCATTAGACTAAAATCGGTAGATAGTCTTTATAACTAAGAATCGTTTAAAAAAACCAAAGCAATCAGTCAGATTGGTCAGCCAAGAAATATTGGAAGACTATGATGTTGTTTTTTAAACTGATATTAAATTTCAAATGATAAGTTTCAACACTTCTGTCTAAACACCACCAGAATATTTTTCAAAACTATTTTGAGAAAATGAGATAAAGACCAATATAACGTTTCGTAAACAGTTGCACAACCAAGGAAAACTACCATCATCTGTATGTGTTAACGTGTGTCGTTCATCTATGATCATCACCATAGTCAGATTGCCAATTTTAATTTAAAGAATTGTTTTTATTACACGCAGAATCAATGATCATCTAGTGATAGAACTTATAGACGTGTGTCGATATCTGCAAAATTGTCGTGAATGCATATATACTGAACCACCGACATTTAAAATCAAGTACACTGCATGCTAGACTACTCGGAGGTTATGCCACAGGTCTGATTTCAATACGGTTTAGTCCTCGTTAATCAGTTTGCCATCGTGATCTGGCGATAGCCATGGAAGGTCAAAAGGCGTCAGTACGCGTGACCAACGATTGATTTTCAATGTTGTCCGACTGATTGAATAAAATCGGATTGGTGTATTCCTGAAGTTCGCAAACTTAATTTAACGAATAATTCTCACACTCAGAAGAAAACTACTTGGAATTTCAATTCCTATAACATATTATTGTATAAGAAACTGATATGAAAAAAATTCGTTAATGACTTTTCATATTGAACAACCGCGTAATATATATATTCTAAATTTGAAGCCTTATGTATAGAGTTCAATTAACTAAGTCAAAAATAACACTTATCAGCAACCCATTCATGGATTTTATTGGTAGCCCATCAATGAAATTATGAACACAATTATACAGTAAAGGCGATATGTAGCCTAAGAAATTCAACGAACTTGATATGGCTGCGACAAAACACCAGATGGCAGTGCGAATCCACCGCCTATTCCATATGCTGCCATCGAGACTGGCATGGAGTATGCAAAGGGCATTGAGCTTGGCGGATTAGTCACTTCATATTGTTGCTGTCCACTTATTTGCCCACTTGCATTTCCCACAGGAGGTTGCACAATTTGTTGAAAGCCTAACTGCTGATGCACACCCTGATACGGCAAGGAAGAATAAACCTGACCAGATCCAGTTGAGTGCGAGAACAAGGGTATAACGGGAGCGGGCTTGCCTTGATCTTGGCTGGCAGGTAACTGAGGAGCACCGGCTGATTGATGCATTAACAACTGCAGAGCAAATTTCAAAAGACAAACGAGAACAAAATCCATAAGGATGAAACAATAAAATAAAATATAAAATCAAATTTACAAACAAGATTCGAAGTCAATTGTGCTGATACCAGGTGCAGGCTCGTTATTTTGCAAACCATTGTGATAGTATCATACACAGTCTAGGTGTATATAGTTTATAACGAATTTATTTTGAAGATGCATGACCGAAGATTTTATATTGAGCTAACTCATTTACTTCTTCAATACACATTCATACAGGGGATTGTACTTTCCAACTGTCTCACATTTCGTGATAAAATAGAACTTGAAACAATTTATTTGGTACACAAGTGTTTTGTGCTTACAAGTGACGTGTCGGTAGGAGCCGGCACTACGCTTCATATCCTAAATATATTGTCAATACACGTAGGACAGTATGGCGGCACAATCTTTTATATGATTTTGTATCAAGACAGTAGTTAAACTAACTTTACATGAAGTCATTAGCAATGCCTCTTTAAAGCCAACCCGTTGAAAGTAATATTTACCAAACCTGTAAGAATAACAATCGTTCTGAACGCCTAAAACTACAGCAGATAAAAGTTGGGTGGTAATTATAAGATTCATGAGATTATACTATTCGTTCATCCTGATTTTAGCATTTCATTCTGGTTCCACATTACGTAACTTGTTTCGAGGTATAAAATATCTAAAACAGACACTCAAATATATTAGTTACACCGCAATAAGAAATATGCAAACCTGAAGGTATTTTCATGTACATGTCTATGTCTGATGCAATCTAAGACGAATGTAGGCCAGAGTGTATGGTTTAACATGAGTAACAGGTGTTCGGAAATTGATGTAATTCTCAATTTTGGTGAACTTTAGCATAAATTTATATCCATCAGGTTGGTATCATGTACCGACTCGGAAACCATAGTGTTAGTATCCGGTACTCATCGATTTCAAAAAAGGTATCAGTTACTAACACAATAGCCATAGTGTTAGTATCCTTTACAGACTCGGTATATATATTATATAGTGTGAGTTAGCATTGAAGTCGCATTGTCGTTGACTTTAGATTATGTTAACTTCACTATTACAAGTTTACACATTCGTCTAGGAGATTGTACCGTCCTATTATTCCACATTCTTCTACCAAATATACAGTGGTTAAAGGGCGTAATACCGGCTCCTACTGATGAGTCGCCAGTAAGCACGAAACGAATGTGCATGAAATTATACTTTCCGTTCATACTGCCTTTGGTTTATCCTTCTGGTCACAACTGAACTAATTTGGTACTAGGTTCGCAAAACCTAATACATACTTGCATATATATTAGCTCTTCGCAACAAACAGTATTTAACTGTAATATATTGAATTGAATGATGTCATACTTACCGCGAAATGTGATAACTGATATCGATGAAGGCCAGAGTGTATGGTTTAACTGGAGTAACAGGTGTTCGGAAATTGTTGTAATTCTCAATTAGCATAAATTTATATCCATCAGGTTGGTATCATGTACCGACTCGGAAACCATAGTGTTAGTATCCGTTACTCATCGATTTCAAAAAAGGTATCAGTTACTAACACAATGGCCATAGTGTTAGTATCCTTTACAGACTCAGTATATATATTATATAGTGTGAGTTAGCATTGAAGTCGTATTGTCGTTGACTTTAGATTATGTTAGCTTCACTATTACAGGTTTACACATTCGTCTAGGAGATTGTACCGTCCTATTATTCCACATTCTTCTACCAAATATATAGTGGTTAAAGGGCGTAATACCGGCTCCTACTGATGAGTCGCCAGTAAGCACGAAACGAATGTGAATGAGATTATACTTTCCGTTCATGCTGCCTTTGGTGTATCCTTCTGGTCACAACTGAACTAGTTTGTTACTAGGTTCGCAAAACCTAATACATACTTGCATATATATTAGTTCTTCGCAACAAACAGTATTTAACTGTAATTTTAATTGTCATTTAAAAACGGGAGAACATGTATTAGATTTTACCTGATCTTCGTTTTGACTAACACAGGTAGTTTTCTTTTATCAAGAAAATATTTCGGCCTCCTTTGTCGGCAGCCTTCTTTAGTTGGTCCATTCTCACTAGTTTTAGATTTATTTTTATCGAAACATATATTTTAGCCAAAATTCAGCCAACGCTTTACAAACCTTCTAAGGCAAAATTAAAGAAGCAAACTGTAAAAATATGTCCTACATTATTACATTACATATGCTAGAAGTAACATTAAATTTAAGTTCTAATCAACGCTTGTCACGTGCAAAAACCGAAACTCTCTTTAATTCGAAACCAAATATGTGTGTGGATTGACTAACCTGATTCAAGAGATTTACAGCTGAATTGGATGGCATATTTCCTTTGTTTTGAAGCAATGGTAACGCGGCTGACAATAACGGAGCCAAACTGTTTGTCTGAGAAATCAGTTGGTGTGAAGCTACTCCGGAAGCAGGACCTGTGTTGTGGACACTTGGTTGCACAACAAGGGGATATGTTAAAGTAGTGGGGCAAGACTGCTGGTTAGATTGTGACTGAGTAAATAGAGCACGTGATGCTACACCATACATGCCGACAGTGCTGACTACCTACAAAAATAATCAAATGCAGAATATGTTTTTCATATGCAGTTCTAAAATGCACTTTTTGTTCGATTGAAGTACTTTATCATCTATACATTTAAAAAAATTTAATGTACATATATTCGAGAAAGAACGGCGATAAGATCCGATTAAAAAGCAACCTAAAGATAAACCCATTTGTCCAGCAAAGAATTAAAATAGTTCAACAGTTAAAATTAAAATAACGGACATATGCATAAAGCTGAGAACCTATTAAACAATGCACAAGATCTATACGTTTCGACGAAATTAGGAAGTAAGTGAAAAAGATAAAAGCAAAAAAATCAAATAGCAAACATTAGGAGGGAAAAACATGTTGCCATTTACAGCTGAACATAGCAGGATTTGGTTAGCCTTCTATTTAATACTAACTTTAATAAGCATGTTTGACATTAATGCCTTCTAATTTTGATTTTACCAATCGCCAAATTACCTACTAACTGTTGTTTCCCAGATGTCACCAATAAAATTTTCGCTTACGCTCAAACTCAATCGCATTAATTTGTATCATTATCATGCCGGTCTAACATTTGCATACCATGGAAATCAATTTGCAGTATGGCGTTCAAATACCGCTTTTGTGAAGAAATTTTACACTTTTTCATTATGGCATGCGAAGATTACTTTTTGACTAAATACTGTATTTATTCGAAAGCTGTAGTAACTCGAACATTTCAGCGCGCATTATATAATAAGAGTAGACCGAACGTCTAACAAATCCAAAAACAAGGAGGCATTCGTTGGAAGTAAATTGTCATTCTTAAGGAAGTTAATTCTACAGAAAATTTCGAAATGTTGTTGGACTAAACAGGAAAGATTCTTATAGTCAACAAGTGTTGTCCTCGCATATAACTATAGTTACAGTTATTAAAATCGTGGTACCGACAGTTATTTATGAGGTACTTTAAACCTAATAATGCCTATATTGGAGGAATTCATCATTGATAATAAAATTGGAGACAAAAAGATGGTCTAATAAAATTGAAAAAAATTTCATTCGATAAAATACATTTTATATGATGGTTTAAGAATATATTTATAAGCGTGTCTTCATCAACATAAAAGAACCAGTCTTGTCAGAGGATAGAATTGAAATTCAAACCCATAAATATACAAATTAACATATATTTGGTTAAACGTACGACGTCAGGAGACGCAATAGTTACTCCACTAGCCACCGGTGCGCATTGTGATGGCGCTTGTGCCGATGGGGTTGGCAGCAACTGTTGATGTACAGGCGTACCCCGACCACCAGGACCACTACCTATGGCACTTGCTAGACCGGAAGGAACATTTGTCGCAGCAACTGCTCTCATTAAGTTCAGAATGCTTTGGTTTTGCTGCATAAAACAAAATTTTATTAAATAAATTTCTTCAATATCCATATTTAATGTATGTATGTATGTATGTATGTATGTATGTATGTATAGTATAGGTGATATTTACAATCGTAATCAAATTCTAACATACGCAATGTTGCTACTTGTAAAACGCAGGGGAAAATGTAAAAATGCTTATTAAACGCAATACATTATTTGCTATATATACGGTTTGCTGTGGAGAATTAATATATATGCAATTGTGTATTAGGTTTTTCGCACCTAGTGTCAAATTAGTTCAAATATTACCACAAGGATAAACCAACAAAAGATATCATCTTATGTCTATATGCGTTGCGTGCTTATTGGTGACTTATCAGTAAGAACCGGTATTACGCCCTATGCATACCATATATTTGATCAAGAAATGTGGGACGAACATATGTCAAAGGTGATCACGAGCTCAATGAAAAATATGTGAGTCTTTCAGCCATTAAAAAAATAACAATATATTTTTGAATCGCCATTCGAAAACGATAATCATCAAAGACCTAACAAAATCATAAAGTTATGCCAAAAAATGAAACTAAATCCATTTACATCAAGTAATGGTATATTTAGGTGTCGGAATTTGATAAATATTTGCACTCAGTATTAGATGTTTATTGTGTTCTCCGTGAGACACATCACTCATAGATACGCGTTTGTAGGTCATTTAATCAGGTATATAAGCTGACGAAATACATACTACATATATGATCAGGGACGTTTATATTGCTGTCAAAGATTCAGCTAGCTACAAATATAACTGAACAATAAAAGAGCATTACCTGTTGTTGTAGTGGTAATGTTGAAGCAGTAGATGCTTGCGATGGACGAGGAAACGATGGTTGATTTTGTTGTAACTGTTGCTGACTGTTAGAAGGCAACTGAGGACGTAAATGCTGTTGAAGTAAAGCGAGTAGTTGCATCTTGAGCTGTTGGTTCGGCGCCTGCACACGAACAAAATGAAGAATTAAAGGTAGGTTAATAAAGAAACATGCATCGTAGCACACCATAAAAAACAGATGTGTTATTGTCACGTAACAACAAAAACGAAAATATGTCTATAGTAAAACGCCTCAGCTGAACTGTATGGAACATCACTATCTAAAAGGTTTTCATCGTAGGATGTTGGTAAAAAATAAACACGCACAAAAAATATTTGCATTGCTGAACGGAAAACTGTCTTCATATAAAAATGAGAAAATGGTGAATTAATCAACTCATAATAAATTTACTATAAACAATATACCACAATATAAGCCTCAAACGCAACAACAAAAACATCAGCAAGGACAGCATCTGCATCAACAACAATAACACAAACCACAACACACCATCACTAGAAACCGTCGAAAAATTATGAAAAATATGCATAGGTAAAGTAAAGTAAAGTAAGTAAGTGTGAGAACACCCATGTCTAATGAAGACAAATTATACAAATTCAACGTTTCCTTCTCTTAGATCGTTTGCCAATCAAGGTTGGTGGGCACAGTGTCCGGTGCATCACATTTTGAAACGCCAGTGGTTAGTTTCATTCAGTAGTCGGTAAGTATCACTCACTCTGTAATTAAATATTCAACATAGTGGAAAACGTTAATTAAAAAAGAAATCGTAGCTGCACGTGCAATAGGACAGCTGTATCTCAATAATAGCGGAAAGATTTATGCTACTCATTCCGATACAAATAGCCATGACATGCCCGTCAATAGTAAATTTATTCAAATGAAGATGGAACGAAATCAAAGACAACTATTGTTAATTTACATAAAAGATGACTATCGATTTTTAGTATAACGTATCAGTGGAACCATTTGTATTAATAAAACATACTTCAATCCGCAAGGCAGAGCCCTGAAAAGTCTTTTTTGTTCAAATAATAATAATACACTAATTCAGGGTGACATGAGTATTATCCAATGGATTTAGATTTATTCAATAGTTTTCACTTGCACCATGCCTTATGCATAAGAATTTCTTTAGCTAATTGCAATCGAAGATGAATAAAATTGGAGCATTCCCGGTCACAAAGGTGGCTACAGCTACAACAAACACAGGAATATTCAATGTTCCCGTACAGAAACTGAAAAAATAAAAGTTTAACAAGCAGATTGAGCAATGTCTATCAAAAATACCACAGTGCCTCTTATTTCCTGGAAAGCCTAAAGTTAAAAGAGGTTGCAATTCGTCAATGTTAATGAAAGATCTAGAAAGGAGAAAAATTGACAGATGAGCGTCCAAAATAAAAGCATGAAGAAATCTGATTTGAAGACCACATAAATATTATATCAAATCATTAACGGTTTTAAACTTAAACAAAGTTAACATTCTAGCCAAAAAGTTTCTTGATATTCATTATAGTAGACACACCTGATACAATGCTTGCTGGCCCGACTGACTTGTGGTGTTGTCTAATGAGCTCGGTAAATTCGACGACGGAGGCGATTGGAAGAGCGGGTGTTGCATAGAACCGGCATTTGTGAGAGCTGCGGATGTTACACCGCTTGCTTGCTGAGATTGTTGCACAAGAGCCACACCAGGGCCTATAGGTCCCTGTGTTTGTAATTGGACTTGAGCTTGACCTTGTTGACTAGAATTCACCTGCTGAATTTGCAATGGAGTTGCTTGAACTTGAGGTATAGCACCTAAATTGGGAACACTTCCTGTGTTCATCGTAATTTCAGAACCAGTATTGCCAACAGAATTATTAATACTGCCTGTCGCTACACCCGCGATCTGTTGTGATGCCAAAGATGTCTGCCCTGCCTGTTAAATATTCGGGTAAAAATAACCTAAACTTTTATAATATTGACAAAAACTAACTATTTCACATATTCGAATGACTGTATGCACTGAATAGTATAATCGTTTTTTAAACGAGCCACCATAAAAAGTAAGCAGGTGTGTATGATATACCATGCACGAAAATTTAATAAGCCTATTCAATTTTAAACAAATCAATTTATAGTTAAACACCTGATAGTAGGCACTTCTTTTTTGCATTACGATCAAAATTTATTTTACGTTTCCAATGATAATAAGAATAATGGATTGATTATAGTAATAAAGACTCAGACAAACTTTAATGTTAAAAAATCAATGTTTGTGCGGATGGTGGTAACAATTCTTTAAATAAAGATTGCGAGCATGATATAAACACCAATTACACTGTATTAAACCAATCGTCGAACAACATAGTAGAGTGAATAAATCGAAACATCTGCTTAGTAGCAAGTCTAAATAATTTAAAAAAACAATGATAGAAGTCCAAACTACAGCACTGCTTTCGATTTCGCTAATTAAAACCAACCAGTGGAGCATACTAAACGGATTCTTACTTGAATCGGCTTTATGTGACAAATCAAAATCGCAATTGGAAGAAAACAATAAGCTGACAACAGCGAGGACTTTAATCAACTATAAAACAAAACTATTGTTCGTAAACATGTATAAAAATAGCGCTTTTGTATCAACCAAAAAAATAATGATTATGAATGTATAATAATAATAATAATAATAATAATAATAATAATAAATTCACTAACCTGATGCTGGCTTGGCTGCACGTTGGGCTTTCCGGCAAATGGTAAAGTAGCTGGATTTACACTAGAGCCTGGTGTAGAGCCTGAACTATATGAAGGCATTGATAACAGTTGCTGCAATAATTGTTCAACTGCGGCCAGTGAGCCAGAAGAAGACAGAGTCTTTAGCAAGGATGCATAGCCCAGGTTGGAGGCTACTGCAGCACCAGAAGCAGCATTTAACAACAGTGTGATAAGCGCTAGATTTGATTGTTGCTGCTGATCACGACTGGACAGGCCAGCATTAGGTAATTGACCAGAACCAGAAATAGTGTTAGCAGTTGTTGCAGTAACAGTAGTCGTGGTGATCGAAGAAGTAGTAGCAGTAGTGGCCGAAGCACCAGTCGCAGTATTAGAAATAGTAGAATTAATATCAACGCCAAGTGTTGTGTTTAGTATTGGCGAAGCGATTGCCGTATGATGAGATTGGCTTACACCTGATTTAGTTTGTATTGTAGCCGGCGAAGTAGCAGAATTTTGGCCCAGAGCACCATAAAGCTGCTGTTGCTGGTTGAGGTATTGGTTTTGCCCAAGTCCTACGTGACCTAAAAACAACGGAAAAATAAGCACAGTAAAATACGACCATATACTTAGTTAACGAAGTTTATTTCAGGTGAACAGTCCCTCATGGAAATCCAAGCAATGAAAAAATGCACTGCTTAAACATAAAACAAAGAAATGAAATTCGTTCCGTGAGAAAAAGTACACTTTCTCAAAATGGGATGTTAGGAAGAACTGGTTTCTTTCATGGTCCCAAATACTTATTTTTCTTTTGATTTCAGCTTTTAATAACTAACTCACTTAATTGTCCAGGATAGCCGGTAGACATTAAATTGTTTATTGTTTTAGTACATTGGTTACCTTTTGAATCTGAACTAACCAATCCCTCAATTCTCGAAAACCAGCTACGAATTGTTAATAATTTCTACAGAAAAAGCACGAAACTACTGTGATGCATATACTATGCATACATGGGAAATTGTTTTATTGAATTTACCATCAGAATCTTTCTTTAGTATTACATCTAAAAAGGCAGTCAACTTTCTCATGCTCTGACGTGAAACTGATATTCTTATGCACTTCAATGAAGCAGTGTTCTTGATTGCGACCCGTTTTCAAGGACAAGGAAAATACTATCAACTTACCGTATGTATTGAGTACATTTTCTTATATCCTTCCTTAATGATGTGTTCTCCAAATAGCCTATGAAAATCTCAGTCTATACTGAAGATAGAGGGTTCCCCATTGCCACATCATCAGTGATACAACTGGTTTGAGCTTCTGTGCAATAGCATCATCAATTAAGCCAGCTTCTTTATTTATTACTTTGCGATCCACTTTGTCTATTTCATCTGTTTTATCCATTAGACGCGTAAATTTTGTTTTGTCATTCAGGAAGTTTTCACTCTTTCGTAGATAATCGGATTTATCCATTATTTCTGCTGATATCTTTAAGCGCATTCAAATGTTGCTTTGTCAATTCATGCTGTGCTGCGCATTAGAACGAGTTCAGATGCGAATCTTCATCAACTAAAGTACCTTTGAACCAATTTTAATAATCAATGCTTGTAGGTACAAAGTCGGCTGTTTGTTCAAATAGCAATTAAAATGCTGCCTCAAAATCAATATCACACTTAACGGAAGGACGAATCCCATAAATACGACCCATCGATAGCACCACCATTGTTGGTACTTGTGATAAGTTAGGCACAAGTTTATTAATATCGGTCGATATTAAATCGCACAAAACTCCAGGTTTTATATCATTTTATAATTTCTGTAATATTCTGTTTTTATCTTTCGTCATAACAGCTGGAAAAAAACATCTGAAATCTCATTCTTGCAAAAAGACTTAGTTCATGCAACACACAAAATGCACACCCAATTCTTTCCCGTAACATTGCTTCGTCTTCTTTAAACTTCTCAACTCTGGAATACACAAACATTGAAAGATTTCTTCGATTGACCAATAGTTTGGGCTTGTGCAAACTGTACACCAAATCTCCTGTGAACCGTAATTGCTTAGTACACTAATCATAATGTTTCTTCCCCATTAACGTTCTTTACGCTTTCCATTTTAACGTCACTAGCTCATCAAGTTTTTTGAAAGATTATTTTGGGGTGTGAGTCTAATTAAAATTCATAGTACCCTTTCCATACAAAAGAAATATAATTAGATATAAGAACCGTTTCTTTCTTATATTTTATATAATCTAACCAGCCGCACAGCATCGCAAAATTATGGCTATTAGTATCAAACCGAAATAACTGTTCTTACCACCCATGCAAAGAATTATAGCTAGTTTAATTTTATGTCTATAATGGAATAATTTGAAGTCATTGTTCAGAGAATAATTGTCAATCAAAAATAACACAAAAACCAATAATTCCAGCATCATATATTACAATTTAAAAAGTTTGCAATGAGCCAAAATGAGCATTAACCTCGATCTGTGGGCAAATTGGAATCTGCTGCAAATGACGCCGCTACAATATTCTTGTTTCTCGCCTGTGTTTGCATCATTTGCGCCTGTTGTTGCTGCGGATTCAAAATGCCCGTCTGTGGTAGCAAATGATGTATGCAATGAATCTGTTGACCAAGTGAACTACCCTGACTTCCTGTCGATGCTCCAGGCACGGCCGATGGCAATCCCGTTGATAATTGTTCACGAGTTTGAAATGACTGTTGGTGGGGTTGAAGCTGATTTTGAAGGTGAGCTGGGTAGGATTGTAGTTGTTGTTGTTGTAAATGCTGATGGGATGGGATATGTGATAAGTGTTGCGTAGTTGCAATAAACTGAGAGCCTGTTGACGTTAACCCAGCTGTGCTAATACTGACAGGCACTGACTGTTGTAGTACAGGCATTCCAAGACTGCTACCAGGATGTGACATTGCTGGAGTTAAAAATCAATTTTTAGGATTTGTTTATTACAGCACGATAAACAAACATGATAAAATGTTATGGTTCTGAATATAATAACACAAATCAATTAGGCATTGAAAAAGTAATTACTGTTTCAAAAATAACAGATAAAAAATAAAAAACAAACTCCCGATAACCGGCAAAGTTAAAGTAGAATAAATGGCCATAAACATTCAATAATAACACCAATATATGAGTATTTAAAAGAAAATACTACGCCACCGCATAGAAATGAAAATATCAAAAGAAATATATTGTCGCACTACTCAGTAGTGTATAATTGATTTACCTGTGTTGTAACTAACGCAAGATTGTGCCCAGCTCCTTTTTTCAGTGAATATATTTTAGAAACCTTTTCCGAAGTCATTTTGAGTTCATAGCACATGATACAATTTAAAATACAAACTTATAAAGCAGGTGTAAAATTACGTTTAAACCACTCCTGTTATACTGACGGGGAAATCTCATAACAACTGCTGATATTTCACGAAAAGCGCGCGTCGTGTTTGTTTGCCTTAACTCCTAAGCAGTCAGTTAAACATAATTACATATACGCGTACATCCACATAAGTGAATCTACAATGAATTATTAAATTACACTTTGCGCGCGCCAGGTTAATTGTTTGATCATTGCCATGTAAAATGACATAATTAATGGTAATCTTACATTGTATATTAGTTAGAGGGTGCGGTGAGCCGTGATCACGTAGAGTTGCCTCGGTAGCCAAGCAGGCAGGGTGTACACTCCTTCTTCAAGGATGTCCAAACTAACGCAACCGAAATGTCATAACACGGTTCGACAGTGTTGATACATCAAAATCCGTTCGAATAAAACTGATCCAACTTGTCAGTTTTGCTTTCAAGTGATGCATTCTAACGCTCACCTGACAGTGACCTAAACTAAACTGGGCGAATATCTTAATTGACAAAGCTATCTATCCTACGCAGAACGGAGCACCGACTGTATACTTGAGGACTTGGTGTGTGATGAAGCAGATGAACTATATCACGGTGGCTGGTATATATATTCCATAAGCAGTTAGAAAGGCTAAAACTTCTAGAAATCTCGGCAGAAGTCGACCTGTTTGGTGTCCCCAGAGATAACACATAGACGAATTCTTTGACGACCGATTGCAAGACGTTCAACACGATATTTGGCTCCAAATAAGAATTTTAAATATTTACGAAATTTAAAGGCGGTATTATGTACACATACCCAAAGTCCGTTAGAAAAAAAATGATCTAACTTGTCAGCTTTGCTTTCAAGTGATGCATTCTAACGCTCACCTAACAGTGACCTTAACTTAACTGGGCGAATATCTTAATTCACAAAACTATCTATCCTCTGGCAACCAGTCTCCTACGCAGAACGGAGCACCGACATTATACTTGAGGACTTGGTGTGTGATGAAGCAGAAGAACAATATCACGGTGGCTGGTATATATATATTCCATAAGCAGTAAGAAAGGCTAAAACTTCTAGAAATCTCGGCAGAAGTCGACCTGTTTGGTGTTCCCAGAGATACCACATAGACGAATTCTTTGACGACCGATTGCAAGACGTTCAACGCGATATTTGGCTCCGAATAAGAATTTTAAATATTTACGAAATTTAAAGGCGGTATTATGTACACATACCGCAACTATATTGTTCATATCAAGAATTGACTCAAAAACCATAGTCATGGTACTTTTACAGGCTCGTATATATATATATATATATATATATATATATATATATATATATTTATTTATTTATTATGTCCATTGCCTTCGAATATTACACAGTATTATTAGGAAGGAAAAATATTTATTTCGAGAATACTAAACTTCACTTTACAATCTTTCATTTATATACATTTTGGGTTTTCATTTGATTATATAGGTATCGACAAATCTAACTCGCTTTTACCTATATTTCTGGTTTTTTATGATTAGTAAGTGTGAATGCATTTTTGTCTGTGTGTGTGTGCCTGTTTTCATGAAAAAAAACGAAAAACCAAGCTCGGAAAAATAAAATTTGTACGCGTAACAGCCAACAATGCGATTACAGTTAAATACTGTTTGTTGCGAAGAAATAATATATATGCAAGTATGTATTAGGTTTTGCGAACCTAGTAACAAATTAGTTCAGTTGTGACCAGAAGGTTAAACCAAAGGCAGCATGAACGGAAAGTATAATCTCATGCACATTCGTTTAGTGCTTACTGGCGACACATCAGTAGGAGCCGGTATTACGCCCTTTAACCACTATATATTTGGTAGAAGAATGTGGAATAATAGAACGGTACAATCTCCTAGACGAATGTGTAAACCTGTAATAGTGAAGCTAACATAATCTAAAGTCAACGACAATGCGACTTCAATACTAACTCACACTATATAATATATATACCGAGTCTGTAAAGGATACTAACACTATGGCAATTGTGTTAGTAACTGATACCTTTTTTGAAATCGATGAGTAACGGATACTAACACTATGGTTTCCGAGTCGGTACATGATACCAACCTGATGGATATAAATTTATATATACCAAATATATATATATATATATATATATATATATATATATATATATATTGAATTAAATGATGTCATGCTTACCGTCAAAGTGTATGGATTTACTAAAGTAACAGGTGTTCAAAAATTGTTGTAATACTCAATTTCGTGAACTATAGCATAAATTGGTATCCATCAGAATGGTATCATAGTATCCTTTACAGACTCGGTATATATATTATATAGTGTGAGTTAGCATTGAAGTCGCATTGTCGTTGACTTCAGATGATGTTAGCTTCACTATTGCAGGTTTACACATTCGTCGAGGAGATTGTACCGTCTTATTATTCCACATTCTTCTACCAAATATATAGTGGTTAAAGGGCGTAATAGCAGCTCCAACTGATGAGTCGCCAGTAAGCACGAAACGAATGTGCATGAGATTATGCTTTCCGTTCATGCTGCCTTTGGTTTATCCTTCTGGTCACAACTGAACAATGCGATTAGTTGGTTAACTCTCAAATCATCAATAAAAGAATGACTAGATCTCAGGCATCACTTTGCAATACAGCGAGAAAGACCAATTACTTGCAAACTGGTACACACACAGACACAAACGCATACACACTTACCAATCAGCAAAAACAAGAAATAGAAGTAAAACCGAGTCAGATTTGTTAGTATTCTCGAAATAAATGGCCATTATCCATTTTGTTCTTTCTTCCTAATTAGAAATATATATATATATATATATATATATATATATATATATATATATATATATATATTAGCTGGAACATCACACTCTAAGGGTATTTTTCTTTTCTCCACATTAGTCTCCATTTGAACTACTTGGCCTCCGATTATATTCGATAAACCATCGGGATACCCATTATTTCTCAATGTACTGCGAAACAGGTTTAGCTATAGTTCAATGTACATAGGTGAAAAAACAGCACAATACACTGATGCATTACTGCCGCAAAACCATGGAAGTCAAAGTTAGTTGGGAGCTGTAAATGAACACAAGGATGTCCAATCCTAGTGAATTTATACTTAATTAATCACCAGATTCAATATATCCGACAAAATCGGCTGATTAGCTCCAAAATCTTTCAATGGTGACGGTATTAATCGACACCCCCAATTTTGAATCTTCGCGATTTGAGTTCACGGATTGTCGCTTTGCACTATCAATTTCGCAAAAATCCGATTGATCCTTATTTTCAAGTACGCATCGAGTTTGTCTTATTATTGGATAGTTGCGGATTCGTCTCTTTTTGTCGAAGGCTTCAACATCGTTCATAAGAACAACTGGAAATGAGGTAAGATATAATCTTCGTTGACTGGCAACGTTTCGATATGGAATTTCCCATATCATCATCAGACCTCTAATCACACACACAGCACAATGCTCACAATAGCAGATTTAAACAAATTCAACGAATTCACAATATTTACTTGCAGAAAAATGAGTTGCATTTTAGAAACGGACACATAAGATGTTATTCAAGGGAAGTTTGTATGATATTTATTATCAACATTGACTTAGGGATCAATTTGATGCGATTTCATAGTGAAAATATCTCTTAAAAATCAAAATATAACGCTATTCGATATTTGTTATGCCATGCTCATAAAATATTCCGAATTTAATAACTATTTCATATGTAATGAAATTGATTATCTAACCTTATTATTTTACTTAACTACAATATGGCGCATATTTAATGTGTTTGCCTTAAAGCGCTGAGAAGTACGCACAGGCTGGAAAATGAAGTAAATGTTGGTCCAAAAGATCAATGATCTGAAAAAGTGATCACATTTTGAATTTACGAAAATTCAAACAAATACTGACAAGGCGGGAATTTTCTACATTTAATTTAAATATTAAAAGCTGGGTACATCAAATGACCTTGTAAAATTGACAGTATTTCTTTAATACGCACAATATCTATGCTTAAAAGAAGAATCAGCACCAGCGGAGGTTGATGCTTTATAGAAACGTTGTCTTTAAAGTTTCGGCACATATTACAAAAAGTGAGTTGACATTAAGGTCGCATTGTCGAAGACTTTACATAAAGTTTATTTAACTGCTGCTTGCGTGTGTATGCAATTTAACTATAATTACAGGATTTGAATATAAATATAATTAGAGCAGGTATAAACAAGAAATCAAGCAACGAATTTAAAATTAGAATACAAAATTCAAAAAAAATTGATTCAAGTGAGTTGGTTAAATTTCATAAAGGAATAAGGTAGGCAAAATAACGAACAAAGCATAAAGGCTACCGAGACAAATGCAAACCGGCAAGTTATTCTAAACATTAACACCAATTTGTTTCTGGTTGAAATAGGTAATTAAAAAGAAATGATAGTGGGAAATGATACCAAACAAAACAAAAAGTACCATGATGCTGATGCTGATGCTGATGATAAATATGCGAACCACCCATGTGTTGATCCACTAAGTTGTTGCTTGTCACTGATGCGCTAAAAGAAAGCGAGCTGGCTGGATGTATCGGCGGCATAGGCGAAGGTGAATACGATGGTGGAGCTGTAAACGTGACGGCTAAACTAGACGTTGTCACTTGCGGAGCTATTGCATTGGACCAATGACCACCGACACTGGCTCGCCCAACAACGAAGGAGTTTGCCACACCAGTTACTGGATTGGAAGCCTTTATATGATTCAATGTTGCATCATTAAAATAAAAATGAATATGACAGGTGCACTAGCGACATATCACTCGTCAGATTTAGTCGATTTCAATAATGAAAATAAAATGCTATTTTCAAAAGTATATTGAATATAAAATAGTCAAAGCAGTAGCGCTATTCTGCAAAAATTCCAATTCAAAGTAACCGAAGATAATTTTAAGTTTTGCTAATTATCTAGTAGGGTAATAAATTCAAACAATACGTGTATTTAGATTTGTTTAACTTCTACGTAAATTCTCAAAACTGGCAAATACAACCAAATTTTAACAAATTACGTAGAATTTTATTATATGGAGAACTAGAAGCTCCAAGAACAGTTAGAATGTAAAAAATAATTATCGTCTTTTCATAATAAGACCAGTTTTAAACTTCTGAACTAACGTCCAGAAAGTAAAATTTTATTTCGGGTTGTGAATACGTTTGTTCTTATTCAAGAATCACACCAAAATGTATCTACCATCATTTTAATAAATTACAGCTCGTTTTGTATGCTTCAATCCATTTCATTTATAAAATTTAACGTTTGGGATCATGTTAGTTAGAGAAGTTGCAGAGTCGTATAAGAGAAGGAATATATTGTAAAATCTAAAATAAATAATCAAGCCAGCAAGCTATTTATTGAAGGTTCAATTCACAGGAAGACCAATATCCAACAGATAAAATCAACAATTTGAAAGATGCCGGGTTTCTGGTCCATTTATTTAAGTGTATAACTATTAGACTCGTAAAGCTTCTGTTTCGATGTAACAGTTCGTAGTTTATCGATATCATAGGTTTCTGCAACAATCTTACTAAATAATACTATAATCAAGGTTGCGATATTAATATATACATCTGATCCATTAAGCGCATAAATTTGTCAGCATAAACTAAAAATTGTGTAGTCTAGAACAAAATTCATCTAGTAGACCGCTTTTGTCTTTATTGGTATCTCATCACGTACTGGCCAGACTTTGCTGCGGACGTACGTGATGAGTTCACAATAATGGTGAAACCGGTCTACTGAAAGAATCGCCTGTTCTATACTATACAATTCTTAGTTTATACTGAAAAATGTATGTATTTAATGGGTCAGGTGTTTATATCAAGAGCGCAAACGTGATTATAGCCATTGTTATCACTGCCCACGCAACCCATATTAGTTAAATTATATAAATCTTACTAATTGATAGTATACCTGAGAAACATAAGCATGCACGACTTAGGCTGCGACAGATCATATCAGCTAAAATTAAAATAAGAATAATTTAAAACTACTGATATTGACCTGGCGTAGAATTCCACATGAAGAATTGACCGAGGCTTGATTGCGAGAAGGCACAGGCAATCCACCTGACGGGACGGCCATTGGTATGGTACCAGCTCCTGGTACAGTAGATCCAGTGCTGTAAGACAAGAGAGGCGAAGCCCCAGCAAGCAGTGCTGTGTCGTGTACAGAACTACTAGTGGACGTTGTAACAGCAGTCGTACTGGCGCTAATCGATATATTACGCAGAGCCTGCAAGAAACTTATAACACTATCGACATTCAATGGCTCAAGCTCATTTGTTGGCGGTGACTCGCGATGGCGTGATGTACCCTGTAACGTCTGCGGAGCAGCGGTTGCGGCCTATCGCAGTTACGTCAAGAAAAATAAAAAATTTCTTCGTCACTTCATCACATATAAATTAATAAAAGTTTGTAGGAAGCATGTAACAAAACTAAAAAATTGACTTCGTGCAATTTTATCAGACTTTGAGGATTTCTAATGGTTTACGGCGAGACAATTCATAGTTAATCTTATACAATATATACAGATATTGATAATATAATTAAACAATCATTGATTGTGCGGGTGGTGGTAACAATTCTTTAACTCAAGTTTGCGAGCTTGAAGTAAACACCAATTCCATTGGATTTAACCAGTCGTTGAGCATAGCACTGTACGATAGTTTTGCTGTTGCTCGAAGACTGGTTATATACAAATATTGTTCGGCAATTATTCGAATTAGAATTAAATAAAACTACCAATTTATTTCAAGACATAGTGCCAAACCACGCACTTCCAACATTCGTGCGCTGCTAATAAACCATTAATCATTGAATGCCTTGATTTATCTGTACACGAATTAACATTACTGGAGACTGGACCTTAACGTTGATGTGATAGTTTGATTACCGTTATAACTCATCGGGCTATACTGGTAATGCTTTATCGCTGTTAAAGCTTCTTGTCGGGCAAGCCAATGACAGATCATAAAAACAAATTCCGAATCTCCGTTAGGCATGAAATACATAGTACCAATAGATTACCAAATATAGTCGTTAATTCCATGTATGCAATGATGGAATATGATTTGTTTGTCTAACGAAAACCTATTCGCGAATGGTAAAATAAGTTTGCGAATCTCAGCAATCATTACTTCTTACTAGTCACAAATATGAGCTATGCCTTGCAAATAAAGGTTGCTGAATTTTTACAATCGCCTAAGATCATCAACTCTAAAGAACCCACTTTCATTAGCATTTACAGAAGCATTGTACACACAACCTTTAAGGTAAATTGAGATACTCTCGTAGGCGACAGCCACTAGCCGTTGCGATTCATATATCTACATTGTCAATGATACTGCCTGATTAAGTGAACCAGACAACTAATTCCGGATTTCCAATTGATAATCGCACAGTTGAAGCGAGTGATGGATGATCTGGCAGAAGTATTTCACATTTTAAGAATTCGAATTTACCTCCGAAAGACGGAACGACGACTGCTTAATTATACAAGGTACTCCGGCGGTATCGCTAACAAGACCAACAACAACCAAAACAAGAATACTCATAATAATGCATTATGGTCAGCATAGTCAAGATTGAATAATCTACCGTCTGGAAGAATTTGGACGCCTGCATCCTGAACGTTAGTCATAACGGCATATAGTACAAAATTCAAAAATGGAGAAAGCGGATATCCTTCTACGACACCACTGCTTATAATAAAGTTTTGCGATAATTAATTTTAGACCCAAACGCGACCAGACGTGAATGTGCAATGAGCTCGTATAATATTTACTAATTGAGTGGTAATACAATTTTTCGATAGAATGTCAAATAGAACATTTTACTGAGTCAAATGTGACATTAAAGTCTAGAAAGGCGGTCATTGTAGGACGGTAGTATACATTCAATTTCGATGAACAATAGCATAAATTGATATCCATCATGTTGTTACCATGTTTCGACTCGGAAACCATAGTGTTAATACCATGTACCTTTTCAATACAATAATGTTGGTATCGGTTACTAACACAATAGCCATAGTATTAGTATCCTTTACAGACTCAGTATACATATTATATAGTGTGAGTTAGCGTTAAAGTCGCATTGTCGTAGACTATACGATGTTAGCTTCACTATTGCAGGTTTAAACATTCGTCTAGAAGATTGTACCGTCCTATTATCCAACATTCTTGACCAAAATATAGAGTGGTTAAAGGGCGTAATACCGGCTCCTACTGATGAGTCGCCAGTAAGCACGAAACGAATGTGCATGAGATTATACTTTCCGTTCATGCTGCCTTTAGTTTATCCTTCTGGTCACAACTGAACTAATTTGTTACTAGGCTCGCAGCACCTAATACATACTTGCATATATATTAGCTCTCGCAACAAACAGTATTTAACGGTAGTATACATGTTGGTGTTTATGAACACGTCTTAAAGTAAAAATATGATCTATACAACCTCGTCCTGACCATAATCCGGCTTTCATTTCTCTATTCTCTGACTCATGCGGAGTGTTGGCATGGCATAAGATAATTGATGCACGTAGCAAAGATATAATTGTTATCGCACAAATTGAGATTTTCTTCTTCGATGAAAGAAATAATGGCGTACTCATTCAAAGTTACCGGAACAAATTTCTCATCTAATATAGTAGAAAACAGATTAATCAAATTATGACGTCACCATCCTTAAATAATAGCGGTAGGGGACCATGTAGAATTGCAATTATTTAATATTTCCGTATTTCTAACACCGATAATAGATTGAGATTAGAATTCCAAATTGTTGATACTGGGATCCGGACTGATGCAGATGTTTAAGAACTGATCTTTACTGTTCAATCCACTATGTGGCACAACACCTACATTATGTCTGAAATATACGCTATGCAATTTTAACTTATACTTTGCGAAGCCATTCAAAATTCTTTCGCCATTATCTATGCGCATTGAGCTTAAAATGTAACTGACATCTAAATTAAATGGTGTCGCCCATGTTCTAGTTTGTACATTTATATCACTCGTCATCAAGACTATATGTGAACTATGTTTCTTGCCTAGTGAAAGACTGGCGTCGAAGTAAAAAGTATCCGTGCCGTCGTCCGTACTGGATTCGGTGCAGAAGCATTAGAAATGCAATGTTGACTACGACTTGTTAACTAGTTTTAGTGAAGTTTTTAAAGTGTACCGCACAAAGTTGATCATCCACAGGAATTCATTCAATTAGAGAAGCTTTAACTTGTTAACTAAGAGCGATGTTGATCCCTGATTGTCCGGCTTGAGAAAATGTTGTAATACCAAAGGTTTGAAGTTAATAATGCGTATATAAGACTAGTGGTCAAAGTTCTGTAATACTCGCAAGATCGAATACACGACATATATTAATTTATGCCAATTTGTTTTAACATTCGCACATTAAATACACCGATGTGAAACCCAATATAGGTTCAACGAATGGTGATTAAATTGAACTATTTTAGATATTTTAGAATAGGACATTTGGCTCATTGATTTGATTAACATCTACCGTATTCATTGCATCTAAAAATTGTTTATATAAATAGAAAGGAAAAGCAAAACAAGCTGAATTGTTTTTCGCTTTTCCATCATGCACGACTCGGCAGAATAAGCCTTTTTATCCTACGCGGCGAACAACACAGGAGGGATTCACTGGTTTATATAGTTCAAGTGAGTCGTAAAGAGACAAAGGTCGCCCATTCACTGTGTGAATGGCTTGTATTCTACATTTTCCTTTACTTAAATAGTCTGCCAACGAAGGATGACGGGCACTATCTTCCCGGGCGACAGTGGCCAAAGCTTCTTTCAGCAGGGAAACTTCATATTCGCATCTGGCGCGCTTACTCCCATTCGGACACCACAAATTTGACATTAAGTATAAATGTGTAGTAAAACTGAACTCGACGCTTCATGCGGAACAGCATGATGTTTGTATCTAATTAGACACGAAAAATTTCATGCACCATTTACCGGTAGTACTAATTTGTGTCTACTGATCGTCAAGCTGCAAAGCTCCATGGTTATTGACCATAAGTATTGATCTATATGTAAATATATATATATATATACACACATATATATATATATATATATATATATGCGTGTTTGTTAGTGTTTTCATGGCGTATGGAGTAGATTCTTTATTGCTTGACGATCCGCGATTCATAAATTGGGCATCCGAACTGTTTTGTAAGAATAATCAATGATAAAACGTAGACCTGAGCCTCACTTCGACGAAGCTTTCAACTAATAACCAACATAACCGGAGATCAGTCCTCATATGCTGTGTGGTTGGCAAACTCGTTACGGGACTTTTAGGCCAGAGTGTGGTCAATTATTAGTTTGCAGTAGATACAGCAAGTTAAAGAGCTGTGGTATAAGTCAAATTACTAAAATAGGTCGTCATATTTTCCCTGAAGACAAGCTCAGGTTGGCCCAAGCTTTTTTCCATAGCGTTACCAATGATAATTACCAGTTATCGCCTACAGTTACAGCTAGCCCAGAAGAAGCAAGAACGTCCCTGAAGACATTCTGAACATTTTTATTCGTCTTTAATGCCAAAATATTCGGACGGAACAAGGGCGCTTGTATTACACAGACGCAGTCGGATTTTGGCGACCAATAAATTGAAATAGTAGAGCACTCGTGGTACGCTCTCATGTACTAGACAGACGACAAACATCCTCCGCTTACCAAAATTTGTCGATCTAAGAGAAATGACATGTAATCGTCAGGTCTGCATAGGTTACATCATTACGCATCGTGACAAGATGCATCCTTTGCTGCTATAGACCATCCAGGGTCCATGCTCCTACAGTTTTGTTTCCCTTTAGAATCATCGCTAACCACTAGGATTATATTGGTCCTTCCTTAGAATCTTACCGTTATTTCGATCCTGGAAGCACTAAGTCAGGCTAATCCGTAGTAGTATGTTTTCGATTATCCAACTAGCAGGACTCATCAGATAAAGCGACCATTTTTATACTGAGCACTGACCCATGCAATATGAAATCGTTATTGGTATGTAATAATAATTTATAATCAGTCATCTTGTTCTTAGATGGCCTGCTATTCATGACTGAAAGCAATATCTCCACAAGATATGAAATTAAATAAACAAACCTGTGAAGCAATGGCTGAATTCTGAGCAAATGATGAAATTAAGGCCGTGATTGCTGCCGACAACTGTGAGGAAGCCGCAGCAGCTGTTGGGCCGGAATAACCTAATGGCGAAGAACTAGGTGAGCCGAATGACAACGGGGACGATGAATTAGGGCAAGTTCTAAATGCCTGTGTTGAAAATGGCGGATGTTGCTCAACTAAATTTGATCCATCAGACAATGGTGCAGGCGACAAAGAACCCACAGCATTGGCAGTGGCAATTTGTAAATTCGCAGCTGTATTGGCGCGACTAGATACAACCAAAGCAGTTGGATCCACATAGTGAAAGTCACTCGTCGGAGCCAGAATGGTAGTGTCTTCCCGAGGTTCTTTGTAAACGTGCGGATCTGTGCCACCGCTTCTCTGAACATCTTGTGAAACCAAGAAAGCGCGATCCTTAGTACTTTGAACTGTCACTCCAGCTGAAACTGCTCCATCTGAAAATGTGTTTGATAACAGAAAAGCAACAAAAATTCACCTACTATAAAACTTACGAAAAAATATAAACATAAGTAATAAATAAATCGATCATAGTACTTATAGTTGATACAAACTGCAGAATAAAAATAATGGCCATAATGATAGCTACATCGCACATAGAGGTAAAATAAATTACCCAAAACTTGAAGTATATGCACCTACCCAGTATATAATCATCATAAGCAAAATCTAATCAACATGAAATATGTATGCTTCAATGCAACATAACAATAAATGTTCATAAATATGTGAACTTATGGTTGATTATACCTAGTAATGTACAGAAAACACAATTTCCATTCAAGAAGAAATAATATAACTAATACGACAGTTTATTTTAAAACTCTACCTCGACTTGAACCAGCATCCAAACTCGCCCCGGAAAAACCAGGACCCATCGACGACGAAATACCCGAGGAAACTCCAGCAATTCCTCCAATTCCAACCGATCCAGGACATGAAGAATTAATCTGACCAGATTTTGAATGACGTTTAGGAACTCCGATAAAAATATGATCTTCAGTCACTTCAAGCACACTACATCCACTAATAGTTTTATAGTGGCGTGAATGTTGCGAATTATGGGTCTGATTATAGTGTGATTGTTTTCCAGGTTCACTGTAAACCTCTGAGCTATCACCGCGATTAACTGAAACACAATGGGATGCCCGAGATGGAATCGAGCTGGAGTAATCGATTGTTGCACAAGAGTCCATGATTTGACTTGAAAATTGCAAGTCACCAACACAAGTTTGTTGATTAGGTAAAATCACTAAGGGACTGAGACGCTGAGTGTTCAGTCGCCTAACTACTTCGCGTAGGACACCCTCCAGATCGCTGGGAATACTGACTTCAAGTGTAACCATAGACTCATTAGCGACGGTGCTGCTGGATGCTACACTATTACTGTTTGCATGAGCAATGCTAGCCGTACTAGTTCCGAAGGCCTCACCAGATTTAGAAGAGGTTAAATTTGGCTACAAGGAAAATAAAATAAGAATATCGAAAAACGTGGTATTAAGATTTTAACGTAAATATAGCATTAATATGCAGCAATGTTTTCAAAAAAATGCAGTCTGCAGTAACACCAATGAAATTCACATAATAACGACAGCCAAGTGAACAAATTAAATTAAATCCCCGAGAACATGTGTAATTAAGATAGTTGGTTGAAAAAGTCAAAACAATAAATGGGACATATCCCGCAAAGAATGATATGGTGCAACAATAGATGAAAAATGAGTAATGATGGCATGAGAGCATACGTGCCAGACGCGAAAGACAAGTTTCAACTATTGAAGGAAACTTTGATCATTTGCGGCTGTGCAAACAGTCGCGCCAGATTTAGTTGACAGACTATCTGAAAGAAGGAAAGCCTTAGAAAGAACTATACTCACTAGGAGGAGTACGACCTGATTTATTTTTATTACCTATACATGATAATGAACAACACAACAAAAATGAATCTATATTGCGCCGGTCGTCGTGCAGGATAAAAATGTTCGCCTACATCTGTTGAGTCATGCAGGGTGGATAAACGAAATCCGGCTACTGCAGATTTCATTTCAATTTCTATCTATTTCTTTCACTTTTTAATCCGACAATAACGTACTTGTAAATGCAACTAATATAGTTGGTGTTGATCAAGTGTCACCAAACTTTAGCTCGCAGAGTTATTAGACGCCATTCTAAACAGTCTGAAATTTTATCTTGTATCATTTTGGACCAGAAAGACCGAAGAGATGGAAGAAGCGTTCGCATCAGGTAATAGCCAATGTTTGTTCCAATCTATTCGCGCAATAGGTCTGAGGAAGTTCAAAGTTAGCAAAACAATAAATGATTGTCCCAATAATCTAAAACTTGTCGTCTTGATCGGTGTACTGTACACTTCAAATATCAAATTATTTAGGCACCTGCATCAGTTTCCATACCAGAAATTATGCCTGTATCAACAGAGTGGAGAGTGAATCTCAAACAACCATCAGAGTATCTCACTCCGCTTTAAAGGTCGTGTTTGCGATGCTTTTGTGTGTGCAGTTCCTTCATACGCTACTAGAAATTTGTCTTTTACAATCAAAGTATCTTAGACGCTTATAGGCTATCGATCACCGCTGTTTGAGCATAGCTCATATAGGTTACTAACGTATAGGCTACTATGACATTCCTAGACATATTTTTGGAACATTCATCAAGTGCTTCTTGTTAAACAACCAAATACTTTACTATTTTTTTTACTTTACTGCGGCTAACTCCTTTTAGAGGATAAGCCGGCTCCATTTCATGGAGTTTCTTGGGAATTTGGTACAAGTGGTAACAACCAAATAAGGCTTCATAATTTTTGCTAGCTGTCACGTTGTACGATTGCCTTCAATACGATTGCCCAGTGGAGCATTATTCATTGAGCCAGCGACAGGTTGGCGTAAAAAGCAAAGTGACAGATTTTGACATGTGAGAATCAACTAAAGTAAGTTACAATAAAAGTTGGTAATATAGGCTCACTCGTCTAACAGGATAGGGTTTATGTACGCATCATAATTCATCGTTGGAAACAGTTCGTGATACAGAATCGAATCGAGCTCAGTTGCGATCTAGTTGTCGATTTGACTTCATTTTCTCAGTCGGGCAGAGCTAGCGGCGAGGTTTGGTCATGTTTATAAAGCGATGCAAAGAAACCTCAACAAAACATTATTGTCGATATTGTCTTGCCTTAAAGCTGACTTGGCCATAATGGCTTTATGCAGAGGTACAGATTGTCTTATTTCTATTGCCTAAGTGAATATCTCTATCTGCCCTAAATCCTACTCCTCATAAATCACTCTCATTTCACAATTTTTGTATTAAAATATTAATTATTCTTATTTAAAAATTGTATTTACTAGGTTTTTTTGTCTCATGAGTTGATGTCTCTTACGTGCAGAAATCAGCATATTCAAAAGTAAGGGAACAAATAATTAATGAAATTTTATAGCCGAACAAAGCAATTGATTCGCCAACTTTAACGGAGCCAAGCATAATTATATATATATATATATATATATATATATATATATATATATATATAGTCAGGATGTACAAAATGTAATGTACATAGCTAAATAACAAAAAACCGCTAGAATAGAGGATACAATTTCAGGCAATAATTTATTATTCGAGGAAATAGAAATTTCCTACAGATTGCCAATACAATGCTGTTTTAAAAATATTTGCGCCTGGCTGTGTTATATTCCTGTGCTGCAGTTCTAAATTTTCATATTAAACTTGGTCATTTTCCTAATCTATCTATTCAGCCATTATGTGATTCACTACAAAAATCTTTATTCTATAGTAGCATTTGTGCACAATTAAGAGCACAAAAACTGACGGTATTTTTTTTAATTTTAATGACAATTTTTTCTTACCAGACATGCTTCACGTGTTATGCGTGAATTAAACACGGGTTGACCACAAACAAGTGGGGAGAAACTCTCGTCAATCGCAGATTGAACTCTTCCTCCAGACATACGATGAGCAGGCAAATGTGAATCCGTTGATGATCCTGTTTTTGCCATTACTAAGGAACTGCTACCACTACGCATATCACTGACGTCTGAACTGGTTCTGGGTCGTAAAGCTGTTGTCCATGGGCCCGACACTATTACTGGACTACTTGGCTCAGAGATGACCGTCTTTTCAGCATTTGTTGCGGAATTCGTGGGAACTTTATAGGCACATCTGTTGGTCAATCCTGATCAAATAGGAGGGAAAGCAAAATATTTTATTGGAAGCATAAGTCTGTCGCTATCTGAAATTGTTTAATTTTCGGCAGAAATTTTGCAGCGGCTAAAGTCTTGGCAACACGTTAATACTTTAATTAAAAATATCTTGATTAAAATTAAGTTTTATCACCGCTCGCGCAACCAATGTTCGTTTAATAATGTAACTAGTAATTTCAATGCCACTTCCAAAAGTAATGTGGTGTCTGTTCTATAATGACAGATTGCGGATGGGTAGTTAGAACTTTAGGCCAGAAGAGATGCTGTGTAGGCTCCACCTCAAGGAAAAGCTAACACAGAAACATTAGTATACAACTGAAAATTGTGTGTTGTGTGCCGCAAGGTATCTCGGTGTTTAGAGCACAGGATTCCGAAGCCGACATGCCCAGGTTCGAGCCCTGTCCGTGGCAAATTCTGGACAGTACGTGTGTTCCCAATAAAGGTGAAAGGACGAATTGCCCTGTCCACACCACATCGAAATAGATGTACAAAATGGGTCAGGTGTTTATATGAAGATCGCAAAACTTTATGAAAGTAATCAAAATATTTGTAAATAAAAATGAATCCAGCGTAATTAGGCAATCTATAAGATATAAATTATTAATAAATCAATGTTAATAAAATAGATTAACAAGAAATATATCGATATCAAGTATAATTTTTTATTCATTTAAAATTAAAATTGTACAATAAATAATTTACTAAGGCCTAAATATGTTATAAAACAAGCATATACAACACAGTTCAAATATTCCATTTTCTTTTCTCCAAAAACTCAACTGGACTGTAATATGCGATACTTTATATAGTCACTATTTTGGAAAGCAAGGAGAATTCGATTGGATTAAATACATAAATTATACAACAACAAACAGGAATCGCGAAACGCACATACTGAGGCATTTGCACACACGAACAAACAATTCACCAGTTTATACACAAAGCAAGCACGAATTTCACGATTGGGATTAAGGATGTTGCTTACAACAGTTTCCTATGCACATAATTCTCTTTAGATGTTTGCTTGAAGAACGCGTGGAAATTCGCCTGCATTTGAGTGTGATTTTTATAAGCGGCGTTCTGCTATTGCGGAGGCGTTCTCCCCTATGCCAACTGATTTTAGTCAATTAAAATTACCTGATCTGCGTTTTGACTAACGCAGCTTTCATTGTTCCAGTAATTTTCTTTTTTTCATAATATTTCGTGCTCTGTGTTGTATATGTCTGTTTATAAAAATAAAGGCTCAAAATAATGATTTATTTCTTAATTAAAATTTCAGATATGTTTATATACAATTCTTTAAATCAAGTTTGCGAGCTTGAAGTAAACACCAATCCGATTGTATTTAACCAGTCGTCGAACAACATAATAAAACTACCGCCAGCCGCAACTCACTGACGCGTTTCAACCTTCCATGATGATCATCAGAATACGACGGCAAACTGACTAGCGAGGATCAAACCGCTTTGTATTTATATAGAAAGCAAATTTAGATAGGCGACTCTCACCTCTAGCAGTCTCGCATACATTGAACTTGACTGGAAACGTCGGCTGCACAATTTCTATGCAGTCACGAACATTAACTGTTTGCAGTTTTCGCCACATAGACATATATAGGCAATACAATTTAACAATAATTGATTGCGCGAGTAGTGGTAACAATTCTTTAAATCAATGCGGTTTGATCCTCGATAGTCAGTTTGCTGTCGTACTCTGATGATGATCATGGAAGGTCGAAAGGCGTCAGTGCGTTGCGGCTGGCGGTAGTTTTATTATGTTGTTCGACGACTGGTAAAATACAATGGGATTGGCGTTTACTTCAAGCTCGCAAACTTGATTTAAAAAATTGTTACCACCACCCGCGCAATCAATTATTGTTTTATTGTATTGCTTATATATTGATATACAGTTTATACATATTATACAAACCTTTCATAACAAATAGAAAGCAATCTATCGATTCAGACCACTAGATTACTTATCCATACTTTGAATGACTAATCAAGTATAAAAAATGAAAAGAATGTCAACGATTTAAGCATAATATTCGGTCATGTGCTTATTATAAAATATAATACGATCGTAAGCACTTACTTTCAAAAAGATAATTCTGAAAGATAGATATTATAACAATTATCACACATGCACAAATTAACCGAGAGATGGTTGAATGAGCGAAAATTTATTCGAGACTAGTGACAAATGGAAAATTTGGTTCCAACGTCATTTTCAGACAATCAGCTGATGGAAGGCTTAAAAAAGAAGGGACAAGTGAGAACCCATCAATCGAAGCCAATAAGCAGAGCACCTGAAAATGATCAAAATTCAAGATTTTACCGACCTAAGAGTGCTATCAATTGTCCCGCACAAGAAAAATGCGGTCAAATCCACAACTAGTGACAAACAGCGGCCACTGAAGAAAACAAGCTAACATTGCCTTATTTACACATGTTCTACTAGAATACGTCGAGCGTACAAAATAGCACTTTTGTTACACTCACACTTACCAGTGACACTCCTGTCGTCATCGACAGCAGTTAACGATGTGTAATCAAGTTGAGAAGAAATCGGATCACCTTCTATGTTTAACCGTTTAGGAGTAGAACGCGCAATAGAGTGCCCAAAATCTGCATCAATAGATTTTCTGTTGTAAATTATTGGTAAATGGAAAAAAATAAATTCAAAAAAGTGAATAACGAATTTTTAAAGGAAACATTATGTATTGGCAAATAAAGACCGAAACTAAATATAGATGGGCAAAATTAATTAGCATAATAAAATGGAGCATAGATTGAGATCCAGGCGTTTCACGTGGAGCAGAATCAACGAAGACTCGTCTGGACGCGATTCTTAGGTAATCTTACATATTCATGCAACTAATCCCCAATACTACCGAAGCATCTCTCGATCTCCTATCTTTCTCTCTCTCTCTCTCTCTCTCTCTCTCTATATATATATATATATATATATATATATATAATATTACACAGTATATTATTTCATTAGAAAGAGCAAAAAATTTAGTAATAAAGTGGATAACAGGCGGTTTATTTCAAGAATACCCAACCACACTTTACAATATTTAAGTTACATACATCCTGGGCTTTCATCTGACTCTTATTTCTTGTTGGTGGTTCATTTCGGTTTGGTTGGTAAGTGCATGTAGGTGTAATTCTTATTGTATTGCAGTGATGTTTTAGATCTTCGCTATGGTTGTCAGTGCGTTGCGGCTGGTGGTAGTTTTGTTGTTGTTCGACGACTGGTTTAATACAATGGGATTGGTGTTTACTTCAAGTTCGCAAACTTGATTTAAAGAATTGATGAAATGAGTTTTGAGGTTTTAGCTTTGTTGGCTATTACGTGGAAGAATATTTTCCCCGTATGTTCTTTCGTATGGCATTGTCCTTGAGTTTCATTTTGTCCCCTTAGTAACGGCACAGGGTGTGCGGTTTGCAACATTGATCGCAATTCCTGTCACTGTTGACGATGGTATTAATGTCGGTTGCACAGATATTTCTTCCTTAGTTTGTTATCAATCCGATAAAATTATTTTTTTATGATGATATAATGGATATTCGAGCTTTGTATATGTATACTTTTACGGACTTAGCTTTCAGTATAAATGATTAATTCGTCAAATTGGCTGGGTGCCCAGTTTTAAGCATTTGCTGAATTTATTAACAATGCCAGGTCCGTATTAAACAATTACTACGGTAAATTTTGCTAGATTCAGAAGTCGAATTGCGATACGAAATGCAACATACAGAAAAAAACATTCGTACACGTAAAAGCCAACAAAGTGAACATTTAAATACCTTTTGTTGCTGAGAGCTAATATATATGCAATTGTGATTTAAGTGTTGCAAACCTAATAACAAATTATTTCATAAATGACCAAAGGATAAACCAAATACAACATGAACGGAACGTATAATATCATGTGCACATTCGTTTTACCCTTACTGGCGACTCAAGAGTGGGAGCCGCACAGCATCCTATACCGAATATATATTTGGTTTATCCTTCTGGTCATATTTGAACAATAGTAAACACATACAAATCAAGGTTGCAATTATGGTATAAAAATCAATCCAATTATATATATATATATATTTGTCCGTACAAATTAGCATTCTAGGGTAGAAGAGCGAATTCATCCAGTAGACCTGAATCTTACTTATTTGGAATTCTTCAAATAATTATCTGAATTTGCCGCGGATAGGGCAAATTTAAATATCATATGATTGGTGTTTATATCAAGATCGCAAACTTGATTTAAAAAAATTGTTACCACCACCCGCGCAATCAATGATTGTTTAATTGTATTACCTATATATATATATATATATATATATATATATATATATATATATATATAAAGCTGTATAGAAATATTTCAGCCGACATTTACAGTGACGCACATTATATGTAAGATTATTAAGAGTGAGAGCTGCATATCTAATTTTCCTTTCCTTATATATATTATATATATATATATATATATATATATATATATATATATATATATATATATATATAAAAGTGAATAACGAATTTTAAAGGGAAACATTATGTATTGGCAAATAAAGACCGAAACTAAATATAGATGGGCAAAATTAATTAGCATAATAAAATGGAGCATAGATTGAGATCCAGGCGTTTCACGTGAGCAGAATCAACGAAGACTCGTCTGGACGCGATTCTTAGGTAATCTTACATATTCATGCAACTAATCCCCAATACTACCGAAGCATCTCTCGATCTTCTATCTTTCTCTCTCTCTCTCTCTCTCTATATATATATATATATATATATATATATATATATATATATATATTATTACATAGTATATATTTTATTATTACAAAAAAGTAATAAAGTGGATAACAGGCGGTTTATTTCAAGAATACCCAACCACACTTTATAATATTTAAGTTACATACATCCTGGGCTTTCATCTGACTCTTATTTCTTGTTGGTGGTTCATTTCGGTTTGGTTGGTAAGTGCATGTAGGTGTAATTCTTATTGTATTGCAGTGATGTTTTAGATCTTCGCTATGGTTGTCAGTGCGTTGCGGCTGGCGGTAGTTTTGTTGTTGTTCGACGACTGGTTTAATACAATGGGATTGGTGTTTACTTCAAGTTCGCAAACTTGATTTAAAGAATTGATGAAATGAGTTTTGAGGTTTTAGCTTTGTTGGCTATTACATGGAAGAATATTTTCCCCATATGTTCTTTCGTATGGCATTGTCCTTGAGTTTCATTTTGTCCCCTTAGTAACGGCACAGGGTGTGCGGTTTGCAACATTGATCGCAATTCCTGTCACTGTTGACGATGGTATTAATGTCGGTTGCACAGATATTTCTTCCTTAGTTTGTTATCAATCCGATAAAATTATTTTTTTAATGATGATATAATGGATATTCGAGCTTTGTATATGTATACTTTTACGGACTTAGCTTTCAGTATAAATGATTAATTCGTCAAATTGGCTGGGTGCCCAGTTTTAAGCATATGCTGAATTTAATAACAATGCCAGGTCCGTATTAAACAATTTCTACGGATTCAAATATTTCGGTACGCAATCCGAAAATCAGGTAAATATATTTGGTTTATCCTTCTGGTCATATTTGAACAATAGTAAACACATACAAATCAAGGTTGCAATTATGGTATAAAAATCAATCCAATTATATATATATATATATTTGTCCGTACAAATTAGCATTCTAGGGTAGAAGAGCGAATTCATCCAGTAGACCTGAATCTTACTTATTTGGAATTCTTCAAATAATTATCTGAATTTGCCGCGGATAGGGCAAATTTAAATATCATATGATTGGTGTTTATATCATGATCACAAACTTGATTTTTAAAAAAAGTTACCATCATCCGCGCAATCAATGATTGTTTAATGAAATTATATATATATATATATATATATATATATATATATATATATATATATATATATATAATGTTAAAGCTAGAAATATTTCAGCCGACATTTACAGTGACGTACATTATATGTAAGATTATTAAGAGTGAGAGCCGCATATCTAATTTTCCTTTCCTTATATATATATATATATATATATATATATATATATATATATATATATATATATATGAATGGTAAGTTAGATCCACGTTAGAAAGTTTGCCATCGTGCTTTGATGATGATCATGAAAGTTCGAAACGAGTCAGTACGTGTGACTCACGATAGTTTTACTGTTTAGCGACTAGTTAAATACAATGGGATGGGCGTTTATATCAAGCTCTCAAATCTAATTTAACCCATTTTTACCACCACCCATGCAATCAATGATTTACCGAAATCGAGATTCGTTATTCCAAATCCTTTCTGGACAAGCAGTGTAAGGACGAACGGGACCAGTAAGAACCCATCAATCAATTAAAAAATAAGCTGTGCATCTGTAAATGTAAAGCAATCAAGATTTTACCGGTCAAATAGTGCTACTAATTTGCCCGCAAGTAAATAATGGTATCAGCTCGAATGATGACAGCACTACACAAAAGTCAATTCTATTTAAGATATTCATCGTTTTCATCTTCTAATGTAAACTGGATTGACTGGTCGACTCTATTTATAGGATGTAGCAGTGCATTTATATTTTAACTCGTTCCAATAACCATGAAGGTATTGTCAACGTAGCGTATGTACATATGATAAATGGTTTTAATCCAGTTGTTTCTAAAGAATGCATATGTCTGCTTAGACTAGTCTAAAAGAACTTCCCATGCATATGCTGTCAATTTGTTTGTAAAAAACACCTTTGAATAAAAATTGCACGTTAGATGTGTGCAGGTAAAGAAGTTCCCTTATATCATCCACTTCCATAAATGTTATTCTACGGATTGTGGTACACAAAAGCATAAATATTAGTTCTCCGCAATAATCAGTTTCTTACTATTAAATATTTAACTGAATGAAGTCATGGTTACCGCAAAATGTGATATCTGATATTGATTTGCTAGAGTGACAGGTGTTAAGTAGTTTTATTTCTCAATTTTCGGGAAATTTAAAATATTTTTATATGAAATTAACTCCATTACTGCATTTATACACATTCATAAAGAATATTGTACTGTCCAATTGTCCCACATTCCTTGATCAAGTATACAATGGGTATAGTACGTGATACCGGCTCCTACTGATCAGTCGCGAGCAAGTACGAAACACATGTATAAATGAAATCAACCCTTGCGTTCATGCAGGCTTTGATCTGCCCTTCTAGTCCAATTTGAACTAATCTGTTGCTAGATGCACAACACCTAATATACAATTTCATATATCTTAGATCTCCGCAACAAGCAGCATATAACTATTATAAGTTCGTACATGATTTGAATATAAATTGGCAAATTCTTTCTTTGTAATCTCATCGTCATTTTCTTGTGCGGGACAATTGATAACACTCGTAGGTCGGTAAAATCTTGAATTCTTTACATTACGAGGTGCACCGTTTTTTGGCCTTGATTGATGAGTTCTCAGTTGACCCTTCAATTTGAAGCTCTTCATCAGCTTCTTGTCTGAAAACGACGTTTGAAGACTATTTTCAAAATTTTTCCGAATTTTCGGGATTTCATTTCCAATCCAATCTTCAGAGTTAACTCCATACTCACAGGTAAAAATAACTTGTGTTATTCTCATTCAAGACAGACCTGTTTATATTTATTTTAAATTCCTAAAGCATTTTTATTGTCTGACCTAATATCCGGTCTAAATACATATTCTCTTATGCTCACATGCATACACAAACTGATCCACGTCACCCCTCCCGCATTATACATCAACATTTAAGAATAGTTTCTTTGTTTGCGTGCGTTTATGCATGCCTCAGCATGTATGTTCTCCGCTTCTTGTTTGTTTAATGTAACTTGATCTCCCGTGCATTCAAAAAAATGAAAGTAAAAAGTACTAGATATTATCACACCGCTTTATAATAAATTTATACTTCCATACATGATTTATTTCTCAATTAAAATTACAAATGCATAAAAATGGCTGAACTAAAATTTAAGCATGGCAAAGAAACATGTAAAAAACATAATTTTACCTGTTGTGTAGCACAATAATAAAGTGAGATATTAACTAAAATGGTCCGAATATAGTACTCGAGTAAAGGATTTGCAAGTTTAAATTTACAAGATCAACATAAAAGGTGAATAGAAATAAATTCTAAATTACGAACCTAGATCTACGTTCACAACGATCAATACTGCTCGATGGGTTCGAAAGAGGAATCACATTAATTCCTGTAGCGGCCAATGCACCTCGATTTGATGACAAGAGACCAGCCAGGCTGATCGAAATCCTTTTTCCCTCGCGAGTAAATCCCTCTTTACCATCATTGCTTGTACTAAGAGTGGAAGATATTGTAGCTGCAGATGCTAGGTCTCTACGACCATCATTTGGCTCATTACTGTTAATATAATTATCTTCATCAACACTGCTAGGAACAACAAAACAATTCCCGTCCGAAAAAGCAGAAGTGTAAGCAGGCGCTCTCGCATTCAAATGATTTACAGCACAGCTGTCGGTGGTAACGTATAAATTGCTTGCTGTTCTCGTCGACAAAGTGGTGGGCGGTGAATTAACGAAACGAAGAGCCCCAGTTGAATGGTAAGTGTAGTTGTTTCTGGTAAGACAAAAATCCTCAGAGCCCAATAGCTGATGTGATGGTGAAGGTGGCGTAGTCATGTTAATAATTTGTGAATTTGACGTCAGTTCGTCAAGAGCCGAGCGATAGCTTGTCGAAATCGTTGTCGTAGCAGAATTGCAAGCATCGTCGAAATTCAACATTTCATCTTTCGTCTTTTTTGCAGTATCGCATCAAATAAGCGTTGACAAAATAGAATTAAAAATTAATTAATGCCAGAAATGATATTACAGTACATGAATTTTTTTACCATCAGTCACCTTTCTTATTTGAATTTTTTCGCTATCTTACGAACTAAAGTAAATGGTCTCAAACAACGAAATAAATAGTTGAGAAAATATGAGATAACATTTATTCGAGTTAATTTATACTAGAAAAATGGTTCGCTAGTACGACGCATAAATTTATATACACATAGTCCAAAAGTTGGACCGAAAAAGAAATCTAAATTATGTTTTGAGTGATTCCCCTTTTTTAGCGGCTGCGTGGAATCACGTGATTTTCCTTATTTATTTATCGTCACAACTTAAAAAATATTTTTTCTACTGGAACTTCGATTGAATAATGTGACAATCCTGGTTCCGTTCATGTACCACGTTCATTAATTTATTAAACAACACCCGGCTTTCAACGCAAAGAAATTTTACTCACACGATATCCAATTTAACTGACCTCAGAAAAAATAAAATGGTGGCGGTAATCAGCGTAACATCACAAAGATCATCAAGGTCAGGAGAACACCCTGGTCAAGACCTGTAAAGACGTACTTATCAGTAGTATCATCATCACCTGCGCAGGACTGCGCCTTCGAACGAAAAGGAAATAATGCGATATTATTTTTAGTTTATGGTGCAACTAGAAATTCACAAGCCATCACCGGTCAAAGTTATTGGAAAGAAAAAAGTGTTACAAGTCAAAGGCAGACAGACGACTGGCACAAAAAAGGGCTGCTATCTTTATCATCGGACATACACAGAAGAAGATACAGAATTTTATTATCATTATAAAAGTCATCTTTACAAGATTTTACACACAAGTCTTGTGTAAGCTGCATGAAATACAGAGAATTATTGCAGTAGCGAATGAGAGAAAAGATACATCCATATATAAAACAAATTGCGTATGAGGGCCAAACTACAGAGGTGTCACATTAGCAGGAGTATACACGTAGTAAACGAAACAAAGTATGTGACTACTCCGGAAATAATATTTAGCAGATCAAAGCCAACGCTCCAATAAACTATCACACGCATGCGCACGCCGGCACACACAGAAAATTACCCATTAACATGATATAATCCCTATATACTTATCTGTTAAAGTGAAGCACTTCAACGACACTACAATGGCCACATTATTCAATAGAAATCTCAATAGGAAAAATTTAATTTTATCAAACAGTGGTGATGAAATATTTTTAAAAACATCACGTTATTCCACAATGCAACTAACAAATAAAGGCCTTAAATACACAAACTACCTTTCTTTTTCGTTACACAGTATATTTCTAATTAAGAAAAAAACATTAATAACAAAGTGGATAAGGGCCATTTATTTCGAGAATACTAAACTTCACTCTACTGTCTTTCATTTATGATATATATGGTTTAGGAATATTTATAAATGAAAGATTGTAGAGCGAAATTAGTAGTCTCGAAATAAACCATTATCACTATTATGTATTTTCTTCTTAATTTGAAATATACTGTTTAATATTCGAAGGAAAAGCACATAATATATATATATATATATATATATATATATATATATATATATATATATATATATATATATATATGGGAAAAGAGAAAATTAATATTATGAGATATATAGTCCGGCTGTCTACAAGATCACTATGACAACTACAAATTGAGAATTTAGTAGTCATACCTGTGGCACTACTCTGACCTGCCTAATTATTGCGCATGCTCATTTGTTGATCATGTTATAATTATTGATGGCTCAATGTAAAATTTCTATTTTTAGTATTAGAAATTGCTTGGAACAACTTTAAAGTGTCGCTCTTGATATTAAAACGAGCCACATATGCATACTTTTGTCAGTATGAACTGCGGCTCTAACCACCGTCATATACTCATTTTTCTTGTGTACACTGAAAAATGTATGCATATAATTGGACTGGTGTTTGTATCAAAATCGAAACCTTGATTTGAATAAATTTTATCACCGTCCGCGCAACCAATGTTCGTTTAATTATATAGACATTCCGAAATGTTTGTATTGGAACCAGTCGTCACATCTAGACGAAAGTGCCTGACACGAACACTAGATATTCTAAATAAACGTTAGTAACTATCAGCATCTGATCCAGTTTATCCGTCATTATTAGTTGTTATTGAAACTCAGGATTACTTTGTTTATGTCGTCCTAAGAATATGCATGGTTCGGTATTAAGATATCTTTAATTGAACATCTCATTCTTGTGCTCATCGTGATTTATTAAAATCATTATATTATGGCTTAAGTTCGGAATATTCGTAGTATCGCATTTGCTTTGAAACACAATAAACAGAATTATTAAGTCTTCAGCTTTTTGTTGCCTGACAAACTATTGCGTTGTTAATAATCCAAGCAATTACACATTCCTAAAGGATTTTCTGTACCTGTATTTTTGAAGTATTTAATACACCATTGGTGAGTTCCATATCGTCAACTTGTTCATTGCACTGCATAGTTCTTTGGCCAAAGTGTGTATTAACTTCATTTCCAACGAGTACTGGGTTATTTTCAATCACCGATGAAAAATTCTGCTTATCGTGGACTGAATCGCGAACTCGAACTACGGCATCGTCAGGAAAAGAAGATTCTATTTTAGAAAATCCATTTGAAGCCTCCTGATCAGAGTAGCTATTCACTTTGCCGCCTAAAGGAACTGTCATCATGAGGCCAGCTGAGCATAGACCACCGTATTCTTTTTGTGCTGCAGTAGTACTGGTAGCAGTGTTGGCGTAATTTGATGGAACGGAAGTTGAAATATTTGCTGGTGAAAAGTTTGCAAACAAGTATGAAAAAAGTAACAAATTACAGATGAAAATGCAAATTACATTAGACACTTATAGATTTAAATAATTGTTACCATCACCCACGCAATTAATGATTGTTTAATCTAATAATTTATAATCATGTAGCGAAAGCTGCAAAAGGTTAACGTATGTGAATTCGTAGCGCTTGTTACTTTCATCGTCATATAAAGAGCCGGCTGTCAACGCCAAGCAATTTGCTATGCTGGCGTTACTACCTGACTGATCAAAATTGTTATTTTATTTCAAGGGGAAAATATGAATAGACTTTAAGTGAAGTATTGATAACGACACGACAAGTTCACAGTCTTAAACATGCTTGGCCTGTGCAAAATTTACCAGGATGATATCTTACATGACGGAAGAGTTCAACTACTTGCTCGGAATGGTCGGCATAGTGCCTGTTAATAACTCACCCATAAATATGAATTCAATGTTTACGCAGAACTGATTCAGTTCAGTTTAGCAGTATTATGATCAACATTATCAATCAAATAATGGGAAATGTTTCAGCTCATTTAACAACATGGATAGTTAGCCAAAAAGCAAATAATAAATGGAATATATTCTAAAATTGCAGTCGCCTTTGGCAAATGATGAACTTAACTTAATCGTTTTTTGTGTCAGCTCCATTGAACGATACACATTTTTCTACCAAAATAATCTACAAAAGGGAATTCAGTTCATGTTGATTAGTACGCGCTATTGGCAAGAATGTGTCAGACACTGGGGCAATTTTAAACTGATAGACGAACTGTTAAATACTGTTTATTGCGGAAAACTAATATATATGCAAGTATGTATTAGGTGTTGCGAACCAAGTAACAAATTAGTTCATTTTTGACCAGAAGGAAAAAGCAAAGACAGCATGAACAGAAAGTATGATCTCATGCACATTCGTTTCGTGCTAACTGGCGACTCACCAGTAAGAGCCGGTATTACGCCCTTTAGCCACTATATATTTGGATGAGGAATTTGGGATAATAATAGGACGATACAATATCCTAGACGAATGTGTAAACCTGCAGTAGTGAAGCTAACATCATATAAAGTCTCTAGAATGCGAATTCAACGCTAACTCACTCTATATAATATATATACCGAGTCTGTAAAGGATACTAAAACTATGGCTAATGTTTCAGTAACCAATACCAACATTATAGTACCGAAAAGGTACTATTATTATCCCACATTCCTCACCAAAATATACAGTGGTTGAAGGGCGTAATACCGGCTCCTACTGATGAGTCGCCAGTAAGCACGAAACGAATGTGCATGATTATACTTTCTGTTCATTCTGTATTTGTTTTATCCTTCTGTTACTAGGTTCGCAACACATAATACATACTTGATAAAGGAACTGTCGGCGTATATTCTTGATTGTTGGTATGCGTGGCATCGTTCCGTAACAAAATCATCTAGCCTCTACTTTTCGAAAATTATGACTGCTTTGAATTTTGACACAGACATACAGACGTGACAACCTTGTAAGATTAACGCTAACCTTATATAAAAGACATTCTTTGTAATCTAAAGCTAGACCTTAGATATTCAATAAACCAGCTTTGACGGCAGTTACCGCCACGTCTTGAATAATGGAAGCGTCCCTTTGCAAAGTATCATAAATGAGTATACAGATTTCTAATTTAATTGTAAACATGCCCATTAACATTAATGCAAAAAGAGTTTATCCGACCAGGATAGAGATGGAAGAAATAAGAATCTGAATCATGCTTGCTTCCGTTTAGTTTTTCCTATTTTGTCCAATTTAACGCAGTATTTCTGAACAAAAACAGTTTAATAATATGCATTAGTCATTTTCAAAAGCGCATGTAATGAACAACCGAATGTAAATAGACCAAGTCTATTTCCGTGACCGATAAATTCATACAATACACAATGACCCAGTTATCAAATAGCATGCATAGCGCTGACCTGACAAACTCATATTTCACGACAGAAGGCTTTGGTAAAACTTCGTTTACATGTCACATCCTTTTATTGTCTATTAGTTAATAGTTTAAATAGAAACAAAGAGCACGTTCTGTCAGGTTACAAAGTTCTTCATTAGAATGTGTGCACGTATTACATAAGCATTCGTATGTAACCAAAATAACATTACCAACTTAGATTTGAAGCTTGGTTCAATAATAACATAAGCACCAAAATAACATTTTGAAAGGTAAAATTAGCGCAAAGAATTATGGATAAACAGATAAATATGTAATATAATTAAATCATAGTATATCGAGAAGCAAAAAAGGTTATCGACACACCGAAGTAACATTGCAATAAAAATATAATCGCAAAGTATTGTGTATTAGGTGTTGCTCACATAGTGACAAAGTAGTTATAATATGATCAGAAGGATAAGCCAAAGACCACATGAACAGAACGTATAATCTCAGGTACATTCCTTTCGTGCTTACTAGCGACTCATCAGTAGGAGATGGTATTACGCCCTTTACCCGCTATATATTTTGGTGAAGAATGTGGGAAAATCGGACTTCGCTTATCCTTCTGGTCATATTTGAACTAATTTGTTACTAGGTGTGCAACACGTAATGCACAATTGCGTATGTATTAGTTCTTCGTCACAAACAGTATCTAACTGCTATATGTATAATTTAATGATGTCCTGATTACCGCGAAATTTGATAACTGGTATTGACCAAGACCAGTGTGTGGATTTGCAGTTGTTCTCAATCTTGGTGAATTTTAGCATACTCTGAAATTCATTGTGTTGGTACCACGTACCGACTCGGCAACCAGTGTTGGTACCGTGTATCTTTTCGGAACCCATAGTGTCGTTATCAGGTACTGACACAATAGCCATAGTGACGATACCATTTTAGGCTTGGTATGTATATTATATATAGTGAGTTGGTTTTGAAGTCGCATTGTCGAAAATTTGTATGAAGTTAGCTTCATTACAGCCGATTTACACTTTCGTACAGGAGATTGTACCGTCCTATTTTCCCACATTGCTCACCAAAATATGTCTTCCCTAACGCAACTTAATTGCCAACTCACTATATGTATTGTATATCGTGCTTGTAATGGGTTTCAAAACAATGAGTATGCACATGTCACTAACACAATGGACATTAAGAGGCTAAATTTCACTAAAATTAAGAATTATAACCACTATTGAAAACATATTACTCCACAAAATCCATGCATTCTGGCTTTGATCGACGTCTTATATTTCGAGGTAATCATGAAGTCGTTTAATTAAAAATATAATAGTTATATATTGTTTGTTGCGGAGAACTAATATGTATGCAATTGTGTATTGCTTATTGCAAATATTTTAAAAATTAGTTTGAATAGGACTAGAAGTTATACCAAATTCAGCATGAATGAAAGATACAATTTCATATACACATGCGTTTCGTGTCTACCTGCAACTCATCTGTAGGAGCCAATATTATGCCCTGTATCCACCATATATTTAATCAAAAATGTAGGCCAGGTGGACGATAAAATCTCTAATACGAATGCGTATTCAAGCAGTGGATAAAATGCAAATTAAAATCATTCAACAATATACATTCTGGGTTATTATTCGCTTAAGGGGATGAAAACCAGTCTGATTTTCAATCTTAAATCTACTACTCGTTGTTAGTTTATTTCTGGTTGATTTGTGAGGGGGTGGAAGTGTCTTTTTTGGGGTTTGTGAGTGTAAGGGTCATTCGTGAATTGATGTATTGAACTTATATTATGCGTTTTATATACAAGTAATTAAGTGTAAAAATGTTTTCTCCTCATATGTTCTTTCGCATTTGTTCCTTAATTGAATTGATAATTAAAGGCGTTTAGTATGAAATAAAATTAAATATAACTGATTAATATATAGGAGTATAGCGTGTTCATGAATAACTTTGTGGATGTATGTGTATGAACATCGAGTGAGATAGTTCATTTGAGTATTTTATGTGACCTGTCCGGTGCAGTCGCTTGCATTGATTTGCTGACTAGGCGTACACCTCTGCTACTTTGAGGATACACTTATACAATTGAGTAAGAGGGCTGCAGTACATCTGAAGCGTCAAAATTAAGTAGCAAAATAATATGCATAATCAGCAAATCAATGTAAGCAACTGTATCGGACATAAGATGCACCAAACCACTGAAAATACCACAATAAACTAACCCAAACAATGTTTCCATGTGCATGAACACACACGCACAGAAAACTACCCATTAACACGCTACAAATCTTATATGTTATCGTGTTACAATGATTTTTATTTTATACTTTGAAGCACCTTCAAACATCAATGAATATTTAAAGGAAGTCTATAGAAACCTATGACTCAGTAAACTAGCAAGATGAGTAAATTATAAGTCGTGATTCAAGAGAATTTAAAAAAAGAAATAAAGTATTCCAGGGCAATTTTTAATCTTTACCCGTCAGGTAGATCGACCTACGTAAGTTCATTTAAAACTGGCGCAAGTTGTCGATCAAGTTTTAAATCAAATGGTGAATAAACGTCTGCAATTGAAAAATCATATATATATATATATATATATATATATATATATATATATATATGTGTGTGTGTGTGTGTGTGTGTGTAACCGCCATGCCAAATGATTGACCAGTTTCATCGATGCCAGGTTCAAATTATGATTCACAACTCCTTTACCACGCAAATAAGAACAGTCAGTTTACCTCTATCACATTCTGTAAATTATCGAATTGGAAAAGGAAAGCATTTTTTCACATTGTTTAGTCATTTTAATGCATTTTCAATGTGAATAGAGAAATAAATCATGTATCGAAGCATAAAGTTATTATAAAACTGGCAAAGCATTGTGCATACCTGGTTTTATAATAAATTTATACTTCCATACATTATTTATACTGCGATTCAAAATGAAATCATGTATTCAAGCAGTAAAACACTTACCAACGGTGGTAGTTAAGGTATTACCAGCGGGAGGAACCCAAGTCTGAGTAGCACTTATTCCACTGGAAATCGCATTTGACACCACTCCTCCGTCTGGTGAATTATTCGATAACATAGTAGATTCATTGGCAGCAGCTAAACCAATGCGAGTGAAAGACATATGAGTTGGATAGAATGTGTAGTCATAGTTAAGGCGAACCTTAGTGGCGTCAGTGCGCAATGCTTCGAGTAAAAACAACACAGCTGAGCGTATTGCCTGAAATATTTCATCGCTAACGGTTTGTGCTCTGGAACCCTCAAACTTCAATACAAAACAAGAAGAAAAAATGAGATTCGCTAAAACAGTTCAGATTTGATATTTCTGTATAGGTGTATTCTAATTTAAATTTCGATAGATTTATATAATACAAGTTTTATTTACAGAGTGAGCAGACGGTTTTCCAAATAAAGGAATATTATTTTACTATTTATGTCATGTGCAGAAGGTTTTGTGGGTGGTGGCAAAAAATTCGATTTCTTTGTTTATGCTGCTGATCGTTGAGATGTCTGAGATCTAGTTTTCTTTTATTGTGTGCACTATTTGTTGTCTATACTTAGCTGTAATCAGTATTACATCAGTTCCTGTTATCTGTGCACATTTTTTTGTTGCAAACGTTTTCTTATTTGTTTAGAAAATGCGCGCATTTAATAACAAAGAAGTATGCACGAGATTTAACAATATTTGCTTTCTGATCGCCTTGACATTGCAGATAATTATAAATTATATATCTGTGCTAATACGCTTTTTCATACTGCTTTTTGTCTATAATTCTTAATGAATATGATTGTCGCTAACTGTTTTAAATATCTGCACAATTCAGCAAACATTCTTGCCAAATGTGTTAGTCGAATTTTTAGACGTTCAGCATAGGTTCTTGTTAAATAATTCAAGACACTTCGTAGATGGCTTTTTCATCTTTTCTGGATCAACTTCTGCGGCCCTCATTTCATATCTTACATACAAACTTGGTCTGAGATGAGAGCTATCAGCATAACGATGCATCAATTATATTAAAGGTAGTGATATATCACCTAAAGTTTGTGATAACGTAGTTGGTATGATTTTTCTTTGTTCAGCTCGAAATTTCTGACTTCGAATCATATTCCTTGAGGCAAGTGTTGAATTTATAACTACTTAATTTCTTTATTAATTGACTTTTAATTAAAAGCGGTCTTTATTTAGATTAAAACAATATCCACGTTTGGATGACAGGTAAGTGAAAAGGTCCACACAAATATGTGTAGGATAACTTTAAACACTTTTCCAAATTCTTCAAATTGGTAACAGATGAAAATAGAGATCGCGAACTTGGACACGAAGACATTAACTAAGTTTCTAACTTGGTGAGATCGTAGGTTTTCAGTCTCATTAGAAACAAATCAATCGGCTTTAATGATCTCGACTGTAAATTCAAGTCCAAACGAATAGAAAGTCATAAAATTTTACACTAGACCATTGTCGCAACTTCGACCCAGGAATTCGTTTCGAAAAATTAGAAGAGTACTACAGGGCTGCCAAATTATAAGGAAAAAGGTACTGTTACTTTAGGCAGCTATCGTGCTATGAATCGCCTTAAAATCTGTCGCTACGATCATCATCAGTAGAACTTATGAAGAGCAAAAGAAATATATCACATCACTTTGGATAAAGTTGTGTATCACAACTTATTACACATCGACGCACACGATTTTATGTCATAGGTGATAACGATAGGATATGCTTAAAGATGGCGCCTCAGTGGAGCATATCTAGTTCTTCAAGGTCAAATATTCTGACTCATTCATGTCACTACTGACATTGTAGGCTCCATTGACAAACAATGATTAGTGACCAAATATGACTTGTTCAATTATGACTAACAGACAGTTCTTCTGAGGTTTCATAAATATTCCCAGCTGTGAAGATAGGTGTTTAACTCACGAGAAACTCGATTGAGCAAAATCGGCAGATATCTACCAGTAAATGTCTAGTCGAGGGGCCATGTTCATTATGGATTTTAGCCTAAAAAACGTTTGCAACTCGGGATACGATTGACCTTGACCAACATTTTACATAAGTTTTGTGCTTATTATCTATTATACTGATCCGATACAACATATCATCTCCATTACTTCACCGTAATCAATCCTGAAAAATCGGTGGCAATTAATATTCATCAAATTCGGATGATTGATTCGACTAAAAATAGTCTGAATAATGTTTAGATATAAATTCCAAATATTGTCACGGAACAAAATTATACCGGAAGTACGTTTTGTACAAATTTATCTACATTCTCCAACATGCGCATATCGTTATCAGAGTCAAACAATAGCCAAATGAACGAGAAGCGAGCTAGAAACTAATTAAGGTACATATAGAAAATAAAATATGAATAATCGAACCGTGTAGAGTAGTTTAGATTATTTCTCGTGAACAGCATAGTGAAACAAAAAGTGTGAAAAAAATGCATTTAAGCTAAGCGAATAATAAATTATTCTGGTAATATTTACCTGATAGATTTAATCAGTATAATTAGAACTGTAAATAAAGAATCCGAAGTTTAAGGTAATATTAGTATATCAACTTACGGAACAGTATAAAATCAAATAATAAATTAAATTTGCAAATATATCACAGCCAAACGATTCATGTGATGAGAAAATGTTCAATGAGCCAATTTTTAAAGGCTTCAAATACTTAATTAAATAGAAATTGCATTTAAGAAACAACTGTAGTTCTTTTAACAAAAAATTCACTTATCAGATATGATTGACAGATTTTTAAGTGAGAATTAATTAACATGGAAACAGCAAAAATCAGAATTTAAAATATTACAGAACTTCGCAAAATTATAACTTACAACTATAAATTTACGACAAATGAAAGTAGGTTGTCCTAAACAAAACACCTCACAATGGTTAACGAAAATGCCAAATATAATATCACAGATTTGACAAAACGCAACGGGGGCACCGAGGATGCGGCGTTTTAGGAATAACAGGAGAAAACTAGTAGGCATTTATTTATATAATAAACAAGTCTTCTCTGGTAAATCTACATTTCGCATGGGCTTTCTCACATGCAGCAAATGGTTTGAGCATAAGCAGTTAGTTTAAGGTAAAAAAGCAGAATTTTAAAAATGTCATCAATGAAAGCAGTCCTAACCGTTATTAATTACGGAATTAAATTATTGACTAAAATCCGATTGAGTTGAACAGAAGATCTACTGTCTGTAAATAACCTAAACGAGGTTTTATCACTTCGGCTTTGAATCTTAAACGGTATTTTCTTCTAAATATTAAGTAGTTTCTTCAATTTCCTCCACCAATTATCCAAAGCATAAACAAATGACCTGGTTAATATATGCGGCTGTTTCTGATTTATAATATTTTGTCTAGCTCAGAGTTTTTCAATCTTCACTTATTCTGGGAATAGCGTGCGCCTTCGTTTAAAGTGCAAGAATTATCGAATTGAGCAAACACAGAAACCGGCTTAACAAATAACCTCATCAAATACCCACCTAGGAAAGCAATGCAACTGATGACAGTAATAGATTTATATTCATCACAGAGGTAACACATACTCACAGAATGGTTGGAATCATGATAGCCTTCAAAATGCTGCAGCAGTAAATAAAACTACCTTGCAATTAAATTACGAATTTAAAGAAATAACAACACAACATGAACTGTTTTGAACCAGGAACAATCGCCTTGCCCGAATGCTAACTTGGCCATAATGGTGTTGTAGAGAGATTTAGTTTGCCTCATTTCTGTGAGTTATCCTGATAAATTTACTCATAGTAGCAAGGTTTTCATTCTCTCTCTACCCCTCTCTCTCTCGTAAATCTCAATAATAATTTGTCTAAATTCACTTTTTTTTCACTCCTTATGGTTATATGGCAGTGAAACATTAGTCACTTGACTTTTGTGTGGCTGGAAATAATAATAATAATAATAACTTCAGCACGAGGGTAGACAACCTCGTGTCAAATATAATTATATAGATGCAACAATTAGAAAGCTGGGAATTCATTAAACGCCAGGTGAACAATAAAAGCAATATCGTTAACTTAAAACAGCCAATTTACTCTGTTTGTATTTCGGTGATCATAGAATCAAGTAGAACATTTTTATTTAAAGATAAGTTTTCACCAAAAATTTAAAATGTAAATCAAAACTGAACATTTTTGCATACAGTGAAAATTAACTACTGACAGAAATTAAAAAAATTGTATTGGTTGACCTGCGTATATCCTATAGACAATATTATAGAGCCCCTGACCGATTATGTACACACATTTGTCGGTATAAACTAAGTAATGTATAGTGTAAAAGGGCGATTCATCTATTAAACCAGTTTCGTCCTTATTGGGAACTCATCACGTACTGTTCAGAATTTTCCGCGGACAGGACTCGAACCTAGGCACGTCTGCTTCGGAATTTGGTACTCAAACCAATGAGCCACCCCGCTACACCCTTGATGAAAAGTAAATGTTATCACTTCTCGCGCAATCAATATTCGTTTAATTATGGAGCCCATTCATATGTATAGAACACACTAGTATTGTAACAATGGTGAGCGCATTCCAAGAAGAAATTATTGCACCTGATCGTAGGTACGCATTCTGATTCATTCAAAAATAGGATACATAAAGAATGAATGAAGCACGTGGATAACCGAAGTAAGTTGGAGAAAAATCGCAAACATATTTCACTACCAAATTGCAAATTGCGACAAGTAGAGACTTCAAAACAATTCGCCAGTGATCAAAAACTCAATATTAGCAATTTTAAACACACAGTTTACTTGGTAAATATTTGAGGCACAAGAGAGTAATGTAGCTTTCAGGGAAGCTTCAAAAGTATTGCACAATATAAAATGAGAAAAACAAAGGAGAAATCGCATCTTTGTCCAAATAATACATAATTCAACGAATAAAATTGTGCGCTAGAGACATAAAATTAAAAAAACCTAATGAAATTGGAACTCAATCAACAGAAATATGACATCGACATAGGCTGGCGTCCGTGTTAGTCCGACGGAAATAACTTCAAAATCATTCCGCGGCATGGAAAACATACACGCACTCTAGTAATGGTAACACCGCATAGCCCATTCCACAAACAAATAATTCTGGCATGATATAAGCACAGGTCAACTACTGGGCATATTTTAAACAGGTTTTCATGGTACTGTTTGATGGACACACTAAAAAGTGAAAGCCAACAGAAAGAGAACATATAATTACTTAGAATAACTTAAGATCCGCATTCCACACAGTCAGAATATAAAAGAGAAATAGGGCTTCTTGATCAATTTCCTTGATTAAACATAAAAATTGAAGTTGAGTATCAAGAGAGCAAATACAAACGCACAAAAAAATCTTGTGCAACACCGGGTTTATACAACTTTCACATTCTTTAGCAAACAATATACAGCACACAAGAACAGATTTCCGACTCAAATCAACTAAAATGTTCGTAAAAAAGAAAAAAAAACAGGTACAGGACAAAAGCAGCCTTGCATCGAATAACACCTTTAGAAAGCCAAAAATTGGAATAAACATAAATGACAGTAATAACATACAATTGCGAAATCATTAACTATGCAGCTGGTAGTAACAATTATTTAAATCCAGTTTACAGATTTGATTAAGATACCATTCTTATTTTTGCATCGTAGCACAACTACCTTATTTATTTTCAGAGCACGGCAAAAGACTGGTTAACTGGGATCAAACCGAAATGAATACATGGTAATGAAAAACTTAAGTGCGGCTATCAGAATCTGATTGGAAGAATGCATGCAAGTATAATAATAAGCTTAATTAGTTTCACATTATTGCCTTTTTTAAATGAATCATCTTTTAATCTAGCCCAAAAACATATGAACGGCTATATTTTATCAACACACAATCGAATTAAAATTTTCTAATCCGTAAAGAAGTGGGTTCTATCACATGAAAATTGATTAGGTGGAAAATTTGTCCTTTCTACATAAAATCATTGCAAATGTTTAGTGAAATTTCTACTCGAAATCGTTATTCGATTATTTCTGGTTATTTTAAAATTAAAAAAACTTAAAGCAGCGCAAATTTTAATTTATGCAAAAATAAATTAATATGTAAATCAGCAAAATATAACGCAAACTATAAAAGAAACGCTAAAAGATGCTGCTTTTCTTAGAATAATTTTAAGAATTTGCATCTAGTTCCGTTAAACTCACCAGACGAATATCTTCCATTGTATCGGAAAGTTTGCAGCAAAAACTAAGCTTCCACACCTCACTATTTGGATTGTTCATATCCGGCATCTCCAAGTAAAAAGTAGGCCGTATACCGCTATTCCCACTACATCCAGCATTACTGTTATTTTGACTGCTTGTAGATGTAAGTGTTGCAGAAGAGTTCACTTCAGTTGATTCTAAACGAAAACAATCATAAAATCACGCAAGAATAACGAGATAATAGCAGAGCTCTTAGGTACTGTAACCGTTAAGTTGTTCGAAGAGCCCGAAAAATGGCAAATGTCTATCCTTTATTCGCTAAACATAAAAATATAAGATGTTAGCCTTTGATTCCCAAAGGATTGAATAAAAGCAAATCCACAAATCCACAATCATTTCTATTATAGATGGTAAAATGCAAAAAAAAACAATAAACCATTTTTTAAACAGCTTGTAATCGTTCAGTCATACATTCATATCATAGGAGTTAGGAAATGTATTACGTAGAAACTAAAATATATAGATGTATATTAATTTCTGTATCACATCATAAACAAACCAAACCTCGCAGCTAAATGTATTACGTAGAAACTAAAATATATAAATGAATATTAATTTCTGTATCACATCATAAACAAACCAAACCTCGCAGCTAACTTCGCCCTACTAAGAAAAGAAAGCTACGAAGATGATTCTACTAGACATCTGCAACAAGATCGCCACTGACCTCGATTCGATGCCATATCGCTAAGGGTTTTTAACCAAGAACTATGATGCGCACGAGGACTCCATCCTGGCAGACGAGTGGGTCCTATAATAGTGTTGTGGAGAGGTTTAGTTTGCCTCATTTCAGTGAGTTATCTTGATAAATTTACTCATAGTAGCAAGGTATTCCTTCTCTCTCTCTCTCTCTCTCTCTCGTAAATCTCACTAATAATTTGTCTAAATTCACTTATATACTTTTTTCACTCCTTATGGTTATATGGCAGTGAAACATTAGTCACTTTTGACTTTTGTATGGCTGAACATGATGATGATGACGATATTAATTTCTATCAACAGACAAAATTTTAACATGCATATAGTAACGGAAATTTGTACTCCACACAGAGGCTCAACGCTAAACTAACCACTTGAAATTGTCTACGAAAAGAGAGCTTTATTTGTGTATCGTTGAGAGAAATCTATGGCATCTTCTCATGGGGGTTTGTCTAGAACATGAATATATAAGCACGGTTAATATAAAAATAATATTCACATTAATTTTAAGAAAGAGCAGTTGCCGACAAAGCCACGGTAATTTATCCCGTAAGTATATAACGGCATTAAAATATATTCATCTAAACATTACATCCATATATATATATATATATATATATATATATATATATATATATAGCACGCCACTTTAGGGACACTTAGTCATATATGTACAGAACTATATATGCAGTGTGACAGTCATGTTTATTTGTGCCCATAATGCTAAGTTAATAACAGTCTTCATTTTCGTTAAGAAAGTCATTTTTCCAGAAGTCTTCTTCGTTTGTTTAAATTCATCACTGTGCATAATTTAATTTTTTTCTAACAATTTTGGCAGGATGTGGGCATGACGAATTTGAGCCTAATGAAATTCTTTGTCTTAAATTGGACTTCGCATGCTTATTTTGCAGAACTTTTGAAATTGAATGATAATATTTCAGGACATCTATTACCTTGAGCTTGATTGAAACTTTCTAATTCGTGGGGAAACGGTGAAACTACATGAAACCAAACGGAAACGTTGCACCTACCGAAGAGCAGTTGGTCTATATATATATATATATATATATATATATATATATATATATATATATATATGTATATATATGAAGTGTGTTCTAATTTATTCTGCCGGAAAACTTCAGTGTGAATCTCCAACAAATAAGTGCATAGTGAGATTTCCAAAACAAATAACAGCCAAGCCATCAATAACTATTTTCTACATGATATATTTGGGTACACAGTTGTCCGGGGTCTGAAGATTTTGCTTTGGAAGTATAATTTATGCTCCGTGGCTATCAAAAAGTCGATCACAAATGTCCTTGCACACTGAGTATATCAGCCACCTGGATGAAATTCTGCTCCACTTATGCGCTCATATTGAACATTCATGTCACCCATATTTAAAACTAACTTTACTATTTGATCTACATGGTAAAGAACAAAGATCAAAGGGAAAACTCCTCCCAGGTTTATATGCTGCAACGGGTGGGAGCATATGCAAACACAACAAAATTAACGTTGATTAAGATGTTGAACATTGATTTCAGTAACAAAACGAACATTGATTACGCGGCCGATAATAATCATTATTTAAATCAAGACTGGGATCTTGATATATGCACAAACCCCATTATATTCATACATCTGTTAGTATAAACTAAGCACTGTATAATGTAGAAAAGGCAATTCCTCCGGTAGTCTGGTTTTGTCCTTATTGAGAACTCTTCATGTACTGTTCAGAATTTGTCGCGAATAGTGATTGAACCTGGACACACTTGCTTAGGAGTCTGGTGCTCTAGCAATCTAGCTTTGGATACTCAAGATAGATCATATTTTTAACTTATCCATAGTACGTTCTAGAACTTCTTGTATAATTTTTAAAACGTTTTGCACATTAAATGCGTTTAAGTTAAAAGCTATCCTAGGTTTAATGAACGGAAGTTTATTTGAACTGGTTTCTGATATTTGGCAATCCGTCGTTGGCCTCAGAAATATGATTAGCACTTCTCTCATATTCATAGTATGTAAAATAGCGTTATTGTTAGAATGAGAAAGGCAGGGAAGGAAAATAGGCTGAATCGAAAACAGATACACTTCCAACTAAATGATTGACAACGTTCTCACTTACTGCCAGTTAATATATCATCAAGTCTCGAAGGAATGGAGTTCGATGCATCACAAGCAGTTTTTGACGATTCATTTTCAGGATCGCGTTCAATATTGATAATGCGCAGTATGTAACGTGGGCGGACAGATTTTTTCCCGCGCCGAGATTTCTTCGTTTCGCTACCAACAGCTGCGCTTGACTGAGCTGACTGTGAAAGCTAAAGAAAGAATATAATAGTAACCATATATCAATCTAAAATGCATATAGAGAACACAAGTAAGCATAAAGCAATATTCGACAAAACCTTATATGGTAATGCACATCTTATTCGTTAGCACAATATTTTACATAGAAATACAACCCTTGGACATAAACATTAAAAAATATATATATCAGCTAAACGCATAGACAATACATGCAGATATGTAACGCCAATCTAGTGATTCCTTAAAGTAGACCCAAAACAACGCATTTAGTGATTATACAGCAGGCAAGCGTCAGTATTTGATGCTGATGAAGTGCTGTTTATGGTGATATGATGATGAAATCCAGATAATTGTTGCTCGACCAGGAATGCTACTTTTAGCAGGACTAAAATACGGCTATTAACCAACATTATTAAAAATTAAATAGCAAGTGTCTTTGTTTTAAGTCATATACATTCATTTAAGCCAATGTTGCGATCTTGATGTAAACAAAAGACCCATTATATAAATACATCCGTCATTATAATCTAAGCATTGTATAATATAGAAAATGCAATTCAACAAGAAACCAGTTTCTTCCTTAATGGAAATTTGCCGCGAACAGAGCGCCAACCTGGGCACAACTTTTTCGGAGTCTGTTGCTCTAACCACTGAGCTACTCTGTCGTAAACTACACACACTTTTCTGGTATATTTCGTCACACCATGTCAAGGGAAATACCAATGCATTTTTGAACACACATCAGTCATTTTCTTATTCTTTTCAACCATCAAAATGCACGATAACATTAATTCCTAGATGATTTAATTACAACCAGAAAAATAATTTGAACAAATTTGTCACTGGGTGCTCAACGCCTAACACATCATCATCATGTCATCATGAGCAGCAATAAAAATGACGTTATTAACCGATGCTTCACTGCCATATAATCATGATAAAAAATAAAGCTAAAAAGTAAAACGAGAAAGGCCCCTACACGAAAATATACACATACGCATATAAGCCTACCAAGCATACAAAACCAGAAACAGAATTAAAACCGAGTCAGACTAGTCACTGTCCACAAAATCGAATGAAAATCCAGGATTTATATAAATAAAGTATAATTAATTAAACGTTAAAAAGTAATTATATCAATATATCAGTGATTCATTATTGGGAGTATCTCATTAATATGGGTATATTTACCCATGAAAACACACATAAATGGCGAAAATTCGATCTGTGCACTACACTACTATAGCCAAATCAGCTTTAAGGTAGGATGATATCGACAATATAGCTGTCTTACGGCTTTCAGTAGATCGCGTCATAATACATAAGTGCATATTAGCTCTCCCCTCCAAAGAATATATGACTAGGTAAATTACTAAGTAAAAAACACAATGAAGTAAGCTTTTAGTGAATGAAATTAAACAGCTGAGAGTAATGATGTGAATCAATAAACTCGTTAAAAAGGTCTTTAGAATGCGAGAGTGTGAGGAGGGAAAAGGAACAATCAAAGCGATTGAGTAAAATGCTTAATTCAAAAGAGTAAAATAAAATTGTAAAATTCATATATATGGAGATAATAGTCAGTTACTTGTGAGTACCAAGCAAAATCCAATATTCGGATGCTTCCATATTAACATGCTGTTCAAAGATAATTTCCCCTTATCTTAATTGGATAAATCATTCCTCCCATATACATAAGATTACAGTCCGCTTATTTAAAATACCCACGATGCGTTTAAGGTTTCTGTTTTCGCAGGACAATCAGTTAAAAACGTTTAAAGCATTCCCATGCAGCTGGCACTGGTACATTTTCACACATAAATATAAACCTAAGCTAGAGTACCCATAACTTTCTATTAATTTGGATTTCTGAAATATATCTAAAAATAAGTGTGCTCATTAATGTATGATCTAAAAAATATTAATATTTCCTGATTCCACAGGAAAGAAATTTCGACATTCCATTTAGAATTCTCCTCAGAGAGTTTCCTTCTTTATACACTTTCACTCGAGTGAGTGAAGTGGTCTCTTTGTACTAGTAAATTTCCTAGCGTCCTGTTTAATTCCTTTGGCATAATCGTCCTGTCTATTAAATACTTAACCTCGCCTGGTAACTCATCCGTAGGGCCTATATACATTTTATTATAAACCGCATTAATGCTAAGAAGTTAATACATCTTGTCCTCGCAGTTTGACTGGTTCTTTAAACCCATCATTCCACCTTTATCAGCTTTCAGACATACTATACCATTGGCTAAGGCATGTCAGTTAATAAATTTAAATATAGATTCTCTCTTTTTGGGACGTTTAGGAAAAATTTACAGTCATCATAACAATATCGTTCTTTGTTTAGCATTACACATGAATATGAGTATTTGGTCCTCTATTAATTATTTCGAGCTGGTCAATATTAGGAATTATCCATGATAAATTTACACCTCTTTTAGACCACGTTTCAATATTCTTAGGCCTAGAGACTCGAAATCCTGGAAGTTTTATTTTCTTCTCTTTTCTAATTCAAATTGTACTGCTTTTTATTACAAGCTATATTTGCGAATTATTTTACGCATTTTAACTCATTCAAATGCCATTTTGAAAGCACTAAATACCTAAAAAAAACTTTTAATCAATTCATCTAAGCTGTTAAATTATCTATTCATTAAGTCTGACCAAAAATCAGGTTTAAAAGCCCTGCCATAACCATCTAATTTAAATCGTACACTTGTAAAAATTTAGAACAATCTTCTATTTTGAGAAACTTCTAATAAAACACATCAGTATTTGCATCTACTTCGTTCTTTAGGAGTTGAACATAATTACTCGATTTGGATCGCCTATTGTACTTCAATCTATTAGGATTTAAAAATGTACTTCAAATCTAATCTCTTCGGTGCATTACTTAAATCAAGTTCGCGAATTCTAAATAAACTATAGTCCCATGTTTCCAAGCATTCACATAACAGCAAAACTGCGGTAGGTCAAATGTTTCTGAGTAATTGCAACTGAAAATTACTTGTTATATTTAAGCACAACTTAATCGTTAAAAGAATATAAAATAAAACTTATACCAAGGTTATGCTAGGTTCTACAATGTTTGTTTTGTTTCAAAAGTTGCAAACATGATATACATTAATTAACATTACCACTTACGCAATCAATAATTTTTCAGGATATATTTACTATTAACACGGGCAATTGTATAGGAATAGGAATAATAACTTTCAAACGAGAAATTTTACCGGCGGAAATCAAATATTGCATAGCCAAATGCAAAAAATTCAGGAGCATAACTACTAAGAATCACATCTTTTGTACAAATTGGCACAATAATTCCAAATAACGTTTAAGATAAAATACGTTATCCAGCTGCCAATCAAGTAAGGCATACCTTAAATTCATTATAATTGTTTAAATAGTAGAATGTAGTATCTTCGAATACGGAGGACATTTATGTTATCTTCTCGGATACGTCGTTTTATGCATAAAAAACGTTCTAAATCTTACATAAGTTCATGTTTAGATGATGCACCTAACAATACGCTTAAATTAGAGCGGAGGTTGCTCCCATCCACTACCTATTTTTAGATTATGTGATAGATACTGTAGTCTTCAGAGAAATAAAACTCAGATACTTGTATGAATATGTAGTACATTTGGGGCATATGATGTTCACGGTAAACAATTCAAAACATGAATTGTCGAAGCGGCAATCCGTAGGACTTTAGTCTTTGCGGAATGAAATGTGTAAACGCAGCATTAAATAAACAGTTGTGGACAAAGTAATTTATTTTAATGCTTAATTTGATTTAATTATTCTCCCATTGGACAAATAATTAGCATAACCTGATTTGTGTTATGTTCTCATTTCCTCTATTTATAGGAAATATTTTTGGATACCATTGCTCGTGTTCTTTATCTGCCCATAGTTCATCACAAGTCTTGGGATAAAGCTAATGTAGCAGGCGTAATATTTCATTTAAACGATTCATTTATACTTCTGACTGGCCAGTCTCATAGTAGCTGACGTTTCCCTAGATAGGCACGCATCCAATGTTTGTTTGTCTACAACTGCTATGTGTGAAAAATCCCACTTGCTTTATTAGTTTGTTCGTAAGACTTGAGGTGAACTGTGGACCGATAAAAGGAAACGATAAATGTATTCAAAATATTTCCAGTTTCGGAAACCTTTTTCAACTGCAAACACATCCCACAAACAATTTGACAACCATTAAGTCAAGTGGTAAATTTTATTTAAACTATTTCATTTATACATACTAGTAGATCCATTAAGCATAAGTCTTTCACTAGATATCATCATCATGTCCAGCCATACAAAAGTCAAAAGTGACTAATTTTTCACTGCCATAATGTAGGTAGGTGTGTGTCCAGTATGTGTGTATGTCTGCATATGTACATTCATCGAAATGGAATTAGAAGATACGCATTAGCACTGAATATTGTTTGTAGTCTACCTAAATCAATCTCCCTACGTTTTCTATATGTTGGTATGTCGCTTCGAACTTTCATCGATTTCCAATATAAAGGTATTATTTTACTTGAAGTTAAGAACGATACCTGAGTAAGTGTTTCTCCAATAAGCATCTCTTTCTAATTTTGTATCATTTCTAATTAGTTTGACATCATAAATTCGCGACATGATTCATTTTCAATATTAAATTTCAGTTCGCTCACTTGATTGGCTAAGTTTAAGAAATTTATCAGTTCATCCTTTCCATGATTACAAATAACCATAATGTCATCCAAGAATCGTTTGAATTTAAGAGTGACATATTTAAGAGGTTTTTCTCCGTGTAATACATGAAGATATTTGCTATTAGAACTCCCAGTAGTTGGCCCATTGGAACAACTTTAATTTATGTACAAAATTCATTCCTAAATATGCATCAAGTAGAAGACATACATGTGTTCATCACCTCCATAACACGTCGCATCCTCATATTACTTCATTATAATATTACCGGGTGATCAACTAAGAAACGCTGAAAATAGTCCCCTGATTTTGGTAATGGTATATTGGAATACATTCACACACCAAATCAAAACTCGACAATCTATTGTTTTTATTGTTCTATAATCTCGAAAAAGGTATGAATTCATCAAAGTATGATCGAAGAAGTACGAACATTTCCTTATTCTATGACACAGAAACTTACACATTTTTATGTTTGAGAGTGTCAAACACTAACAATAATTCTCGAAGGTTTACCTGGTTTATGCACTTTAACTAGATCATACACTGGGGGCAAATGTATCTCTTTGTTTGAGAGTGTTACCACTAGCTTGAACTAATTCACCTTTAGTAGTCATGTAATTGATTAATTATTTACCTTCTCCTTGTAACATATCAGTAGGAGCTTTATGTATTTTAGCGTATACTTCTATATTGTCTAGTTTTTCATACATATTTTAATTATAATCAGATCGACTCGTCAGAACCGTTGCACCTGCCTTGTCTGCTTTCAAGCATCACATTGTTTTCTATTAACCTTCTTCTGAGAGTTTTTACGTTAAAATTTGTATGTCTAATACAAACTAGTGCCGTTTAAACAGCCTCAGTAATTATCTCATTTTTTGGTGATTTCTCAATATGGATAGCTGTACTCAAAACACGATTAAGCCTTTCCAGCTGATTACCATTAAGTTGTATTTTAGAAAGATTTACTACTCGATTAGTTACGGTAATAATAATCTTAATGGCAGTCTGTCTACTGATTCACAAATTTACTGTTTGTCACACCTGATCCTGATATTTTTGTTCCTCTATTACATGCGCCATCAGAAAAACACTATATATTTCAAATCATCCGCGTAAAAAAATGAAAATAACCTAGATTTTATTTTATTTTTATGGGTAATTAGTACAAATTTGCGTTTTCCTAAATCTTCAACCAAAGTCAGTTCATGTCTAAGAGGTCCTACATTGCCTAAAGCTTATTTAAATCAAGGTTACGATATTGATATACGCACCAATCCTACTATTTATACATTTCTGCCAATGCAATCTAAGCACTGTATAGTGTAGAATGTAGAAAATTCGTTCCGTATACCGGTTTCGGTCTTATAGGGAACTCTTCGCGTACTGCTCAGACTTTGCCACGGATAGGGCTCGGACCTGAGGACTTTATTTAATTTAATTTATTCTGTCACATTAAAATATGTTCACCTTGTGTCTTGCATCAATCTTGCACCGACTAAAAATGTACTCAATTTGGCAATCGGTCTGTAGGCATAAAAAACAGCTGATCTAACGAAATTTATAGAACATTATATTCTTGCCTCATGATGAGCACTTATTGAATATCGGTATTCTTAATCTTTTAAGTTAATCTGTATGGGCTGTGCCTCTCAAGTATCGACGATCGAATGCCTGTAAGCACATTAGGCTTTCGACTTTAAGGGTACAAGACTCATTAGCGTGTAAGAAAATTGCACACATAGATTCACTGTATACACTAACTTTAAAGTAGTCAGAAACGCGATTTTCCTAATCATATGCCCGTAGTTGTTAATACAACTACCAAAATATGTGAACCTCTCAACTAATTCTTAATCTTAATCTTGAACCCACAGATAATAAATGAGGAATTAGTTATCCTTTGGTAGTCTGATGCATTTATAAGAAATAAACGACTATTTCGATAAGAACGAATTAGTTGTAAAAGTTCATAGAAATGGCAAAGTTACTGTTAACAGTAAAATTATAAACTTTGTTCTAATATAATTGTATGGTAGTTTTAGAAAAATGCATTTATAAGTATATTTTGAACACATTTTATGAAAGCAAAATTGCAAACTTGTTCATGGCATATTCATTCAATTTGAGCACACCTAATCCGTTTCTCAACTACACTTTTGTAGACAAAGAGTATAAGCTACTGTAAATAGCCAAAATGCTTTATACATTTAGATGTAATTCGATACTGAACAGCAGAAAAACTACTCTGTCAAACTTTACTAAACAACCGACACAATATAATCTTGTCTCGAATGGATTTACCACCTATCACTATTTCTTGAGCAAACACCAATTTTCTTATGCAAAGCTGGTATTAGAAAAACTTACTTATAACAGGGAGTTAGCATCAGCCAGTTTTTACACACAAAAATATTTTATCCCTTCCTACCATTATTCATTGAATAATTTAGTCGCCCATACATCAATTTTTAAAACAAATAAATGTTTACGATACTGGATATTGCAAGATTATCCTATTTCCTGATATTGGACTGATTCGCAAATTAATGTTTCCCCACTGATGCCAACATATATTGGTATACTTCTTCGGCATTAACCAACCTGAATTGTTCATCTACGAGATAATAAAATAAATTTAAAAATTATAGAAAAATTTAAATATCATCACGGTATAGTGAAATTAAAATAAAAGCGAATAACAATGATAAATATAATTCTAAAAAGCGAAATAATGCTCATGAATAATTTTTAGTTCAGCCATTTTTGTGTAGTAGTAATTTAAAGTTAGATACAGATTTTGTAATGCAGCATAACTTAATATAAAGCAGATATATAACAGATAAAAAGTGCTATAGTTAATCTAAGAATCCTGTTTATCAATGTTCGATTCACGCAATTCAATGGAATGGCGATAGAAAGTCCGTTATGGAGCCCGTTAGTTGAGGAATACCGGCTCTACCTGTAAACATCAAAACTGCACCCATCTATTCAAAAATACTGCCATACATAGGAGTTGTGTTGATGACACTTGCAAATTCTGGCCAATACGTGATTAGTTCCCAATAAAGACGAAACCGGTCTACTGAATTAGTGGCCTTTTCTACACTATACAATTCTTAATTTATACTGACAAATTTATGTACTTAATGGGTCATGTGTTTATATCAAGTTCGAGACCTTGATTATAGTAAATTTTACCACCGCCCGCGCAACCAATGTTCGTTTAATTATATAAATGTTCATTTAAATACCACTTCCCCATATAGTGTGGTTAGCTGGAACTTTGGGTCTAAATGGATGCAATATGAGCTCCACCAAAAAGAAAAATAGACCAACCAAGATACATTAGTTATTACATAACTGGAAATTTGTGTGTAGTGTAGTATGCAGCAGAGTGGCTCAGTGGTTAGAGCACCAGATTCCGAAGCAGACGTGCCCGGGTTCGAGCCCTGCCGCGGCAAATACTGGCCAGTACATGAGTTCCCAATACGGACGAAACCGGCCTACTGGAGAAATTTCCTCTTCTACAATATACTATTCTTAGTTTATACTGACATATATAAGTAATTAATGGGTCAGGTGCTTATATCAAGATCGCAACCTTGATTATAGTAAGTACTTGCATTATCAGTTTATTTATGAGAAAGAAAACTCTCAGCCTAACGAACTTCATGTCCTTGAAATATTTATATTAGGACAGAGAGAAGTTATTATAAAAGCAAAATATACCAAGAGGAGATGGAGACTGGAAGCAATTTAGCCAACAGAAATTCGTTGAGTTAGATTTCAATGCGAAGAATTTGCGGAACTATAAACAACAGTATTACAAAACGGGTATCTAGAAGTATTTATTGAAGGGAGCAACGACAAAAGAGGATTGAGACCGTATTCACCCGAAATACGTAATCGACGGCTTAAAAAGTAGTGACTACACGGATGCCTAGCACAGAACTGATTTTAGTTTATAGTACAAACACCTGTTAAACATGAATGTAAATGATAAACTCCTTACAATCCTAATGCCAAATATTGGTTATTCGTGCATAAGCCATAGCTAATCCGTGCGCAATGTAAGTTGGACTAGCTGATTAATAAAGGAGCGAACCCAAGAGCCTTTTAGTGTAAACATAGCTGGCAAGGAAAAGAACTTTCCCCAAATAGATGAATTCATTCCTTTTTATATTAAACTCCAAACTAGGCAGGTTATCAGGTTTTGTCATAGCAGGAAATAAAAAGTTAACGAAAAAGCTGAAACTGTCAGCTGTAACATCTTTAATCCATAAATATATAGACCATGAAAATTAATTGAATATAAACGGGTTGTTTGCGTGGTAGTGTATATATGCGCACGCCTCTTCGAGTGCATTTCTTGTAATTAATTTAATTTATTTCACTTTGCTTTTCAAAATGCACTATACCAGCTTTTGCAGTCGATTTGAGGTTTGGCAAAAAAATGGCTTTTTATCTGTGTTGTATAGACCTGATATATAATAAAGTTACGCTTCGATACACAATTTGTTTCTAAATTTAAACTACTGTAGCAATAAGTTTAACTATTCCAATCAAGAAATCTGACATATTGATTGTAGATACAATACAGTGGCTCCAGAATTTGCAGCAAGAGTTCCAGTTAAGCATTTACTTAGTTGTGCAAATTACTTCAATATGCAGAACTAAATGTGATATTAATTCCAAATAAAATTCAACCAGCACATATGGTTATATATTTACTGAATCAAAAGTTTATAGAAAAACAAATAGCTCCGAAGGTTTCGTTACTATAATCCAGAAAGCGAAGTATGAATATTCTTTCTGTGGCTAAGTATATTTTAGAATTAATTTTCAGTTTTTTTATTGGTAAATTGCAAATTTAACATACTTACAAATAACCAAAATCAAAATTAACAGTGCGACAACCAGAACCCATGAGTATATGAACTAAAATACATTATAACCTATTTTAATGACATTTGAACTTTCATTTTCTAGTTTCATTCAAATTTTTACCGGAATTTTGTAAATATCTCTCATTCATTAATTAGACTTCTAAGATCCTGTTTAACGACACATTGCAGCCAATCGTCAAGAAATTGATTTATATAGGACTTATGGTGACACCAGATGTATTGGCTCATACTAAGATTTACATAAGCACTAGCCGCAATGCGTTGACTTTGTCAGATTATGCAAACCATTTCAAAGTGGCCCGTCTATTTCACAAAGCACCAAATCCAAAATCTTCAATTCAAGCGTGCTGTCAAATCTTATTTATGCTGTGGAAACAAGAACATAGCCCACACTTTCTGACGGAACCGGGACTGCTATGCACGTAGGCGTAATCACTCAGTCTGGTTTAAGTCAAGGCCAGTTGAGCGTCATAATTCATTACTCACGAGCAACATTTACAAACAATTAAATCTATTCGGCCGCTCTTAGATGTAGCATAAATATCGCACCGTTGGTCAAGGAGTTGTTTGAAAAATTCAATTTAATATTCTGCTCGCCACGCTGCCGAGGCTTTTCAAGTAAATATAGCTGGAACCACAGTTGAGTTAGGTAAACCATCTCTGTGGGATACTGTTAATCTCGATATTGGTCACTAGGTCACGCAGCACTATACCCGTACTAATCAAAACCCTCTAATGGGTAGTTCTAGATCACGGTTAATGTATGTATGTGTATATGTATGTATGTACGCAGGTATGTGTGTGGGTGTTAAACAAGTAATATATTACTTTTTAAACTGCAAATTGCAAAAAAACAGATAATTTTTTGACAAAACAGTTTCGAATAATAATTGCAAACTAGATCCCGACATTCTATGATTTAAGTGAAAATATATGACTTGTTGGAGAGACCTCTGATCGATTGCCGTTTTTTTATCAAATATGGTGGATAGGAATATAACAATTGAACGTAAAAATGAATTTTTTATGAATGCAATTCATTAACAAAGATTGGGAAGACAAGGTGTAAAGATTCCAATCAGTTAAATCACAAGTAAAGCATACTCCAAATATCATTCTTATAAATGTGTACCACCAATTAATTGCTTGTTAGCGACCGAGAATGACATTGAAGTCAAAATATAGTCGTTGTTGTTGATGCAATTATTATTAATAATAACAACAAGCCGTAACTACTATAGTATAAGCATGTTTCCTACCTGAAAATGTGGAGCAGCGGTAACATGACCCAAAGTACTATGACTGATTGGAATAAAAGACGGCGTAAGTCGCTCGGAGGATGAAAGTTGAACACCGGGAGCCACATCAATCTCATTTGCAATTAATATCTCAGACGGTTGTCCTATGGTGCCTTGAAAAAACATAAAATTTATACAATTTAAAGTGTACATTCATAAACATACTCGTATAAAACAATATAGGATGCAAAATTATTTAACGAGCACTTGTATTTGTATAATGACGATCATAATCGAAGAAAAGACAAAGATTATGAATTGGCATATGTAAAATCACCATCACCATCATCACCATCTTCATAATCATAATCATCATCATCATCATCATCATCACCATCATCACCATCTATCATAATCATCATCATCATCATCATCATCATCATCATCATCATCATCATCATCATCATCATCATCATCATCATCATCATCATCATCATCATCATCATCATCATCATCATCATCATCATCATCATCATCATCATCATCATCATCATCATCATCATCATCATCATCATCATCATCATCATCATCATCATCATCATCATCATCATGTCCAGCCATACAAAGTCAAAAGCGACTTATGTTTCACTGCCATATAACTACAAGGAGTGAAAAAAGTATATAAATGAAAACAGAAATAATATATTAAACAAATTTGTGAGATTTACGAGAGAGAGAAAGAGGCAGAGAGAAGGAATACCTATCTACTATGAGTAAGTTTATCAGGATAACTGACAGAAATGAGGTAAACAAAACCACGCCAAAACACCATTATGGCCAAGTTAGCATTCTGGCAAGGCAACATCAGCTATACAGCTTTTCCTTGCGGATTTCACTCTATCACGTCATAAAAAAACCAAACCTCGCAGCTAACTTTGCCCTACTAAGAAAAAAATGTTACGAAGATGATTCTACTAGACATCTGCAACAAGATCGCCACTGACCTCGATTCGATGCCATATCGCTTAGGGTTTCTAATCAAGAACTATGATGCGCACGAGGACCCCATCCTGGCAGACGAGTGGGTCCTATACTATCCAATTTGGATGTAAGTGACTTCAACTGTTTCTGTCATGTCAAAATCTGTCCATATTGTTTCTTACGCCAATCTGGTGCTGGATGAGAGAACAGAGCTCTACTGGGCAATCGAAATGAGGGTATACGCAAAACGCGACCAAACAAACGAAGTTGAAGGAGCCTTATTTGTTTTTTTTCTAACGAGGAGCACTTATTGGCAAATCCAAAAATATGTCTACGGATGTCAACGTTAGTTATTCGTTTTTAGTAAGCAACATGTGCTATACTTTTCAAACAACGATGATCGAATGCCTTTAAGCGTCTTAAATCATCAAACTCTAAGAGGCGAAGTTTCACTAGTGTATAGTAAGACTGCGCGTACAGATGCATTGTAAACACGACCTTTAAGGCAAAGGTTTCTCTATAAATGACTAAGGTTCGAGAAAGTTACTCTAGCTTTCGTATTCTCACCTCGTCGGACAAATTGCCTAAGTTATTGATAGAGCTCCCAAGATATGTAAACCTGTCGACTATGACTAGATCTTCATTCTGTATATATATATATATATATATATATATATATATATATATATATGTGTGTGTGTGTGTGTGTGTGTGTAAAATAGGCACACAAGAAGACGAATCTCTAGCACACAAGGCTCAAAAAGAGTCTGATGCCACAATATTTAACAGACCTGGACGTTCTGCAAAAAATTATATCTTATAACCAAATATTGTTCTCATAAAAAACTCAGTTATTGTGAAACATTAACTGGCTTTATAATGCGCATAAGTTATTCAGTACAGACTGTGGAATGACGCACCAGAAATTTACAGCAAAGCTTACAATGGTAGCATATAGATTTCAAAATACGACCAACACATATGATGGCAGCCGGTATTTCCAGTCAAATACAATATATGCGAGATTATTTGATTTAAGAACAGCATATCTAACTTCGCTTTCCTCACAGGCATTGCGATTTGATCCACGCTACTCAGTGTTCTGTCGTGCTCCGAAGATGACAATGGAAAGTTAAAACGCGCCACTAAGTCTGAATGACGGTATTTTTTCTATGTTGTACTAGTTGTACTGATGGTTTTATGAGGTTTGAAAGGTTTATTTGAAGAATTATTATCACCACACGCACAATCAAGGATTCTTTATACAAATAATTCGTAGCAAACTATATTTACAATATTTTATTTGGCATATGGAAGTCATTACATATGTACGAGTGAATGCAATACGCCTTTTAACTTAGTCTGATGAGAATGAAAAAAATGTAAAGCATCCTAACTTGAGGTAAATTGTAGGTTATTTGCGCATGTAGACTCATAAATATGATGAGATTCTCATCAAAATAAATGTAATAAGCTTCAATTATACTAAATTGCTTGTCCACAGTATAGACACAACAAATTAATTTACTTTCAAGCAATGATGAGTAATTTCAGCGAAATTCTAAATCCTGATTGAGATCTAGGAAAGGCTAGCTCCAGGTGATCCCTATTTATCTCGTTTAAGTGACTATGAAACGATGATTTCCTCGTTCAGAAAATATTTAGAGATGCTACAACAGTTATCTAAGAACAATCAATTTTCGGTACAATAATATTAAAATCATTGAAAACAATATTATACTTGATAAGGTAGGCGAATCAAACGCCGCTGCAGTGTCAGACGACATAGCCTCAGTTGTATGTTCGGCAAGACCCACATGACCCATGACAGCAGTCAAACCAGTACTAGATAAGGGATTTTGTTGATTTGCCATCTGTTGCTGATTTTGAGATGTTGATGCCAAACCCGGATACTGTTGCTACAGAAATGAGTATTTTAAAAACGGTTTAAAAGAAATTTAATATGCATACTTTGACGCTTTTTATACGTATGTATACTTACATTTTCTTAAATAATTCTATATATGAAAGGAAAATAAAATAGAAATTTGTCTCCTCCATGTAAATGGATCATTAATTATTAGCAAGAAAAGACTGCGCACAGTAATACGAGCAATATTAGATTGAAGATGGCGAAATTCTCGACAACAGCGGCATATTGTGAAATTTTACTCATCGGTTTTCGCTCAAGAGTAAAACTGATCAGAATTTTGTATAATGCGCATACACTTTGCAATAATTAGTACAATTTATTGCGAATTTAGCAAAAATTAATTTTTTTAAAGAATAATAACTTAAATCTTCGCCACATAATCGGTAACTACGCGAAAACGTCAACTCTCAATTGCCATTAGATCATTTAAACATGTCAACTTTAAGATGGAAGTATAATCACGCGGTTGTCACAAGATAACAAACACCAATCTGGCGCTTGATTAGAATTGAGGGCATACGCATAACGCGACCGAGTTAACGTAGTTGATGGAGCCTTATTTATTTTTCTAACGAGGAACACTTGTTATCCGATCCAAAAGTACGTCTACGGATGTCAGCGTTGGTTATTCGTTGTTGGTGCTATGCTTCTCATACAACGAATGCCCATAAACATTTCAAGTCAAATTTAAGCGGCTATGTCTCACTAGCGTAAAATAAAACTTCGCGTACAAATGCATTGTAAACACGATTGAAATGCTAGCGTTTCTAAAAAAATGGCAAAGGTTCAAGGCTACTCTAACTTTTGTTATTCTCATATTCACCCAAGAAATTTATCTTTCCATTTGTTCAATCCACCTATGAAGACGACTTATTTTATCGGTTATCATATGGTTGTTACAATCATTTATAGTTTTTTCTAACTTAAATTTCTCGGATCTGTTACGCAGATAAGTTAGAACAAACAGCGGCTATTGCCTCATGCAAAAACTTTTTCCATCTCTTTATCCATTCTGGTCTAAAGGTTTCGAGAGAGGCTATTAGACTGCGCTCAAGTTGGCGTCTTACATTTCCACGAGTATCATTATGAGCCGATCCAAATGAAATTTGACGCCTTGTTTAGAGTGTCCATACATTTTACAGAAAACCAATGATTATTTCTACGGGGGCCAAAATTGCCACATGCATTAATACCTTCATTGTGCAAAGCGTAACTCATCTTTGTTCGAAAAGTAAATTAAAATTTTCGCCATCAAAACCGGTCAGCTTTGACTTTAGAATATCTTCATAGTTTGCTGACATATTGTAGGTTTAGTTAGTGCAAATCTAAAATGGATAAGCGCATGGTCAGAGCCGACATAAGTGTCCCAAAACGAACAGACATCCTGCATGCAACTACACCATCTACACCTAATTGCTATCCGATCTACTTTAGTTCATCATCATCATCATCATCATCATCATTTCCAGCCACACAAAAGTCAAGTGACTAATGTTTCACTGCCATATAACCATAAGGAGTGAAAAAAAAGTGAATTTAGATAAATTATTATTGAGATTTACGAGAGAGGGAGAGGGGTAGAGAGAGAATGAAAACCTTGCTACTATGAGTAAATTTATCAGGATAACTCACAGAAATGAGGCAAACTAAACCTCTCCACAACACCATTATGGCCAAGTTAGCATTCGGGCAAGGCGACATCAGCAACACAGCTTCCTTGCGGATTTCACCGTATCACATCATAAACAAACCGAACCTCGCAGCTAACTTTGCCCTACTAAGAAAAGAAAGTTACGAAGATGATTCTACTATACATCTGCAACAAGATCGCCACTGAGCTCGATTCGCTGCCATATCGCTAAGGGTTTCTAACCAAGAACTGTGATGTGCACGAGGACCCCATCCCGGCAGACGAGTGGATCCTATACTACCCAATTTGGATGTAAGTGACTTTAATTGTTTCTGCCATGTCAAAATCTGCCCACCTTGTTTCTTACGCCAATTTGGTGCTGGATGAGAGAACAGAGCTCTATTGGGCAATCGGAATGAGGGCATACGCAAAACGTGACCGAGCCAACGAAGTTGATGGAGCCTTATTTGCTTTTCTAAAGACGAGCACTTATTGTCAGATCCAAAAATACGTCTACGGATGTCAACGTTAGTTATTCGTTGTTGGTAACCAACATGTGCTATACTTTTCAAACAACGATGATCGAATGCCTGTAAGCGTCTCAGATCATCAACTCTAAGAGGCCAAGTTTCACTAGCGTATAGTAAGACTGTGCGTACAGATGCATTGTAAACACGACCTTTAAGGCAAAGTGAAATATTCGCGTTTCTCCATAAATGACGAAGGTTCGAGAAAGCTACTCTAGCTTTCGCGATCCGTATTCTCACCTCGTCGGACATATTGCCGACGTTATTGATAGAGCCTCCAAGATAAGTAAACCTGTCGACTATGTCAAGATCTTCATTCTGCAGTCGCAACGTTGGAGTGAGCGGTGGGTGATCCTGTAACAGTATCTTACATTTAGAGGGTGCGAATTTCATACTGAAAGACGGAACAACGTTTGATAATCTATTTAAGGTGGTCTGGGCAGCATGCTGATTGTCGAATAATAGTACGATATCGTCCGCATAGTCAAGATCGATTAGTTTATCTCCCGGGAGAACTTCAACTCCAGCCTCCTGAATGTGTGAGAGAGTGTTGTTCATAATAGCATCGATTACAAAATTAAACAAAAATGGGGAAAGTGGACAACCTTGACGAACACCACTGTTGGTTGTAAAGTTATGCGTTAATTCGTTGTAAACCTTAACGCGACCAGAAGTATTTGTGTAGAGAGCTCGTATAACATTAACAAATTTAGTGGGCACACCGCTTTTGGACAAGATATGGAATAAAACATTGCGATCCACCGAATCAAATGCACCCTTGAAGTCTAGAAAGACGACTATTGTGGGACGGTGATATAAATGTCTCTGTTCGAGAACTTGCCTTAACGTAAAAATATTATCTATACAATTTAACGGCATTTCTGTTATAGTTCCATGTTAAATGTTTCTTGAAGGAGTTGCCTTGATGCGCACCTGGAATAATTGTAATTACCTGATCTGCGTTTTGACTAACGCAGCTTTCATTGTTCCAGTAATTTTCTTTCATCAATATATTTCGGCCTTGCTTACCGTAGGCCTTCATCAGTTGCATTTCACGAAAAAAATGACACTTGCTTCATTTGTTTCGTGAAATGCAACTGATGAAGGCCTACGGTAAGCAAGGCCAAAATATATTGATGAAAGAAAATTACTGGAACAATGAAAGCTGCGTTAGTCAAAACGCAGATCAGGTAATCCAAATTATTAATTTGAAGAATCCTTGAGTGGGAGTTTAGGTTTAGTAAACAAATAATGATATGCTTCATTTTTGCACACAATGGAGATCGTTTTTCTTATTTAGCTATAACACAGCTTCCTAAATCGTTCGAAGCTCGTTACCTTTAGCTCGAAATATGACAGCCTTCATAAGAATAGACCTGAGCAGCCTTGGTCATTTTTTATAAAAAAAACAGATTGTTTTAAAATAAAATTTTTATACTATTTTGCGTAGTTCTATCATAGAATTTAATGTTTCCACGATTGTCTTTTTTTGGGGTTAATTAGTGTTCGAGAGTGCTGTGCTTTGTATTATAATAAGCCAGATGATGGAGCGAGAAATTACGATCCGAAACGTATCCATTCGGCAATAACTGGTAATCTTAAATTTTCGGTGGTTAGATTAAATGGAAGATTTCGTAGTGATAGTATCATGTCAGAACATAGCCATCACACAGACTGACAAAGCGTGTACTTGGAAATGAGCGTCAATCGTACTATTGCGGAACTACTAATGGAAATGTTAAATACGATAATGCTAATTTGTACCATCAATGCTTATGATAACGTTATCCTTACAGCTGGATAGAGCCTACCGACGGCCAAGTTAAAATTGCATCTTACTTAAAATTATGATTGGCATTGAAAAATTTGAAATATTACTCTTGTAAGGAAAAGCATAATTTTATATATTTACTTATATTTGCGTATGCGCTAACCTTAAAGAGAGTCATCTTGATGCTACTTTGATATCATTTTACGTTTTTTGTTTAGATACTAGGAAAAATCAATAGTGAAGGCGTCTTTCTTGAACAACTAGAGCAAGACCCATCTAAGTATCTACCGGAGCCTAAGGATATACAACTCTCTACTGACGTTGTCAAAATCGATTTGAATCAAACAATGGACAAGGTGATTTTTCTGTTTTGCCTATTTTTTCCAAAAGGGTTTAATTGATTTTATTTGGTGTCATTTTTGGCATTACTTTGTTTTGGCTTAATATTCACTTAGGTTTAAAGGCAATATGCTTAATAATTTCTTGGATAAACTTCTACGTTCATGTTTACCACATAGCCAGCTTCTGGCAGAAGTGTGTCATATTTGTGTATGTAAATTTCCGTAACTGTTATGTTAATCTAACTGAGTGAGGCTAGAATGGCTGAATAAGAATTAAATCATTTGCATGTGTTAGACTATTTGGCTTATACAATCGATGTGAAATGACGTAACTGAGATTTTACTCAAATTTTGGGGTGTGGGGGGAGACCAAAAAATCAGAAATATTTGTCATAATCACATGCCGTTGTAAGTGATAAAATTGGAAATCCGAACGACCCATGCACGTGTTAAATTTCAATTCACCACTGGGGTTGTACTCATTATGGATCTGTTTAATAACGGGTCTTGTTACATCATTAAACAGTTGCACGTCACGCATGCGCATGTTTATGTGTATACATGACTAAAAGATTCAGTTAAATATAATTGATGCACATGTACGTATGTCTAATTGAAACTGCAGTCAATAGACATTAACTTACCCGTTGTACGCGTCAGATTAATTATTTATTAACATTTGAAATGCTGTATTACTAGAATGATCTTAATGGGTAGGTTGGGGGGAAATACTCAAAAATAAATGAAGAAGCTTTATTAAGACATAAAATAAAATAAATTATGGTTAGGCAAAGATTTTTAAAATTATTTAAAGAAAGAATAAACAATATAAGGAAAGAAGTTAGAAGCCCTTTAATAAGAGTTCAAATCACTAAGCGTTTTAAAATCAAGCGAATAGTTCGGGGTGAAATTTAGAAAGACGTTAGTTTTGTATATGGATTTAATTCTGAATTTGACATCGAGGCCTACTAAATACTGGTATTCAAAAGACTACCTGAAAGTTATCAATTTGGTTAACCAAAAAGATCTTCTTAGACTATTGCTCATTTGTACCACCGCTCCCCCTGCAAACGGACAGGAGCGTGTTCAATTGCAGAAAGAGTATTCGTCTATCTACAGTAATACTTTTTTAGTTGGCTTATTTAAGGTAAGTTCAAGACTGTTACTTTAGAATATGTCTGTATTTGGATGTGGAACAATATATGCTTACGATTTCCTAAAATGTTGCGATTAACCTTTTGACCGGAGTCACAATAACACTGCTTTTTACTATGCAAAACATATTCTTTATTGTACAGAGGCATTTTGCTCCGTCTTTTAAATAAATAAATAAATAAAATAAAAAATAAAAATAAATAAAATATTCGAGTAAATTCGGCCTAAATTGAATAATTAGCATAAAATATATTAATCCATTATGTTTAAATATAAGAAATAAATTTGAGCCTGTTTTACACCCTTTACCCACTATATAGTTGGATGAGGAATGTGGGAAAATAGGACGGTGCAATCTTCTATACGAATGTGCAAATCTGCAATAGTGTTGCTAACTTTATATTCTTTCTGTCCCGTCCTATTTTCCCAATTTCCTCACCAAAAGATATTGTGGGTAAAGAGCATAATATCGGTTCCTACTGATGGGTCGCCAGTTAGCACGAAACGAATTTGAATATGAGATTATACGTTCAGTTCATGCTGTTTTTGGTTTATCTTTCTGGTCATATTTGAACTAATTTTTTTACTAGTTGTGCAACACCTAATACACAATTGCAAATCATGGCATCGTTTGGTAAAATGCCAAAAAAGCGCCATAGCAATGCAGGTAAACGAAAACGTGTTTCATCTTGCTCAGTTCTAGATGACGTTTTCTTCAAATAGCCAAACGATTTCGCATACCTGCCTTCTTTAAATCTGAAGATATTTGGCTGCGAGTTGTTTCGCATATTATGCTGTTTTTTTATAGACGTATGTGCAGCACCATTTTTGTTTTGCTTACACCAGATCGAAATGTGCTTCGACAATTGTTAATTAAGCTTCATGTGTCTGTCTGAATAAGTTGGGCCGAAGTTACAATTCAAATTCTGTATAACGTTGGGTGTAGGTTGCACTTGAATTTCGTCATTCACGCTAGAAAGTGAAGTTTGGAGCTGGCTGTATTGAAAATCCTTGTTGACTGAAAATAGATGCGAAAGCCACTACCTAACGAATATGTTCTTTTAAATGTTCTATTTTATCTTTTTCTTCATAGCGTGGGTAAATTTATACCGGTTTCTTATCAGTTGGGTAAATATTTACCATGGACTTACATCCTTGACTTATGCTTATGTGTAAACTTGAGGGGTAACTATTAATTATAAAATATTATGCACAGCTTCCAACTTGGACTTTAAGTAGTTTAGAGAAAAAATACAGGTTTCTTATCAGCAGCGCACACATTCACAGCGAGTTATCATCATTAGGTTTATGCGTGTCTATAAAATGTGGTTGATAACCGTTTATTTTATAAGAGTATTACACAGACAACTGAAGCCGGTCAAAACCTAATTATCGAAGACGCACAAATATGACATTCTACTGAGACCAATTGTATCAATGTCAAATACTCCAACAAATTAATTGGCGAAATGGTTGGCTAACATATTAAAGCTGATGATAGGTCACTTATCTGTGTATAGTTTGTAAGATTCCTTAGAATTTGTTGCAAAAATGGACAGATTGAACATTAAAAATCATTTGGTGAGTTCGTTTGATGTTGGATCGTTACTTACTAATTTTCATTTAAAGGGAACTGTTGAGTTTGTATGTCATTATTTTCGGGATTATTTCCCAAATTTTAAACTGCGTGAAACGCATCGAGTTTGTATGTCGCTGTTAAAGTAGTTGCCTTAGGGTAAACATTTGATTCATACTACATCGTCATGGTTTGAATGCGACATCTTCTGTTATATGTGACTTGCGCAAGGCGCCGGGACAGTTTAAGATAATCGATGCAAATAATTTGGATACGACTTGATTCAAACCAATACCACGGTTGTTATTGTTAGAATTACGATTGCCTTTTGGGAATGGACGGAATGATGGACGATTTATTTGAGGCAAGTGACATGGGCTCCTCTTTCGATATAGTGTGCAAAATATTATGTCACCTTTGCATATCTACAATTTCACATACAGCTGAACTAGCACTGTGCATAGAAGATTTTGTTCGTCGACCATGGTATGTTTGAATTTACACCATCGAAATGAATTAATTATGTTTTGAAACGAATTTCAAATTTTGGTCGGAGTAATGTCAATTTGTGTCTTCTGACAAGAATTTGAAGTTTATATTCAATTAGGTTTCCGTCAAAGACGAGCGAAAACCAACAGAAAATTAGTGTATATTCTCAATCGATATAGGTGTTACAAAATGCACGCACGCCCTGGATGTAGCCACTAGATCTATAACTAATTGCTATACGGTGCACTGCTACATATATATTTTGTGCTGCCCAAGTAGAATTTTTACTTTGCACAACTATCCAAACAATGCTTGGTGTTATCGTTTCGCGCTGAACTTGAAGTGTATCTGCTACTTTAATGAAATTCCACGTTACTTTGGGGTCAAACTTGACCATGTATGTCAGCTTTAACCACGACATTACTTGGATTTCTCATCCTTCTTATTAGAGATCTTAGGTCTGTGCTGTATTCGGTTGCAGCGTATACAGATACAACAATAACGCAACGTGGATTTGTGTTTTTAGCGTTGGTTGTGTTCCGCACAAAATCGGCTCTCTAGCTATTTTCAATCTGTTAGAGAAACTTAGTTCGTGAACTATGAGCAATTCCAACTCGTTGTTGTCTGTCTGGAGAAATGTCTGTGGTACTAGAATTCAGAATCCAATAACACTTAGATATAAATAGTCCATAAAATTCTACATTTTTCGTTAGACCTGAAATTCGAATTTCGGATACGAAGCAAAATAAAATTTCTGTTGTATCTAACGTGTGTACTACGATTTAATTTTGTCCAATTAGCTTCAATATTCACACATTAGATGCGAAGAGTTGAATGCTTAACCAGTGCGTAATGAATAAAGATTCAAATAAAATGTTTTTAATGGTTTTTAATTCGACATTGGGCTCAACGGTTTGATCAGCATTCGACTTATTAATTGCATCTACATGTGTTTCTTTGTAAGAGGAAGAGTGCAGAGGTAAAGGACAAGATGCCAAATTTGATTTATATTTATCCACATTAGCTTGATTTCGCTTATCCCCTCTGCAATTCTCTGTAAATAATGTCATTGTTTTCATGTAGCGTGTCGCCCGATGCAATTTGGAATGATTGCACAGGCCGTCTTGAATTGATTAGCAGTCGTTCTGCCGTCTTTCGGTATGAAATTTGAACCCTCGAAATGTAATATACTTCTACAGTATCTCAAACCACCCGCGCAAACTCTGCGTGACCAACGAAGAAAGGTGAGACTAACACGGTTTCAAACCACTATTAAGAATGGGTGACCTTCAGTTCATTCACAGGCCTAATTTAACAATCAATTTTAGAGTGAAACGTGTATATAAAACTGATTAAACAATCTTTGATTGTCCCAGTGGTGATAGCATTTGTTTAAATCAAGTTTGCGGACTTGAGATCAACACAAATCCCATTGTATCTAGCCAGTCGCAAAACAGCAAAACTAGCCACAGTCACGCGTCATAATTCGTTTTTACTTTCTATGCTTATCATCAGAGCACGGGGGCAAACTGACTAACGATAATCATACTGTAATGCATATAGAAGTTATGAACAAACATATATGAAGTTCGCACCAAAGTAGTCTCGCATGCCCTGCATTTGACTGGAAATGTCGGATGCACAGTTACTGTGCGGTCACGAGCATGTAAGTTTTGCAGCTTTTGCCACGTTTATATAATCAATACAATTACAATCCGTTGTTTGCACAGGTGGTTACAACAATTTACAGTCAAGTGCAGTGTATGCGAGTCTTCTTGGGAGAGTACTGAATATATAAATTTTCAAAACTTACGTATACATTGCGGTTTGATCCTCGGTTGTCAGTTTGCCATCGTACTCTGTTGATGACCAAAGTAAATCGAAACACGTCAATACGTGTGATTGACTGTCGTTTAACTATGTTATGCAACTTTAGATCAGTTTTCATCTCAAAATCATAAATATGATTTAAATAATTTCAAACTGATGTTTTATTGGTTACTAATAGTAGCATGGAATTTATAAAGATTATGAAGTTTCATTTTACTCAGAATATCAGTCATGCTTAGAGGCAAAGCAAAATCTGCACCTGGAAACAAATACGTTGTACTCCAATGCCGCGTTTTGCGTACGCGGGTAATAGCTGTGCACTGACAGTTTCACAAAGATCCGATTGATCACAATTTCCAATTTTGTTTTGTCTTTGATCGGGTTGACTTCTTATTGGTTCCAATGGAAATGCGGTTCTATCACATCTTTGTTTACTGTCGACGTTTCGGTGCCTACTTTCCAGCACCATCCTCAGGCAACTATACACAGTACTATAATCACAATAGCAGATTTAAGTAAATGTGTGGTAACCTCGTTCCAAAACCATTCTATTTATATATATTTTTTGACTCAACACTAGTTTTAATCATAGAATTTGTCCGTAACTAAACTCAATATATAACTATTTGTAATTAGCAGACCAATCCTTACCTCAGCTATCTCAAAATCCCGGTATACATAATCTCATCTCGTATGCCGAATATTGTAGGAGAGAGACAGTATCGAACCTTTTATTATTTGTTATAACTGTATTGCTACTATGTCACGTCGCCAGTAAACAAAGATGTGATAGAACCGCATTTCCATTGGAACGAATAAGAAGTCAACCCGATCAAAGACAAAACAAAATTGGAAATTGTGATCAATCGGATCTTTGTGAAACTGTCAGTGCACAGCTATTACCCGCGTACGCAAAACGCGGCATTGGAATATATGAAGCTAGCACTCAGCAAAAACAATTAAAAAAATACGTTGTACATTGTAGAACAAAGTATTGTATAAAATAGTAATTAATTGCAATTAAACAATAACAAATACTTCTTATGCATATTTCCACGCCGTATAATCGTCTTTTTTACCAGTCGTGAATACATCATGAACATCTACATTATTCTCTTGTTTTATAAATACTGTGTGTTTTGTATGGTTAGTTCTTTCAGAACATTAACGTGTCTTACGATCACCATTGGCTGAATGTGAATGTGTGTAAACATGTGCGTTTTTTCCTGCTGGATTTATTCGAGTATTACTTGGCAACATATTACCTATACTTTAGGCAATGGCATATGTTAGGACGCGTTGTATTAAATAAACATCAAAGGTAGCAGCAGGTATATATGACAAGTTTTTTTGAAAATTATTTTCGGTTAAAAGGGAATTGACTAATTTTATGCTAACGCTAATGCTAGTATCAACATTGCCATTTCTAATTGGGTGCAACTATCATCCTGTTTTGTGTTGAGAAATTAGTTTGATTTTATCAATTATTGCCATAAACAAGTGTGCTATATGTAGTCATCAAGGCCTGTTGAACCACGATAGATTGCTTCATCATCCTATTGCTAACCCATTTTCATAGTCTATCTTCTTTGCTTCAGACGCATTTCCGTCTACCAATTCCGACTCGAACGACTGCCCAGTCGCTATGAATAAGATGGACTGAGTAACGGTCTTTATTGATTGGATATAGAGACTGAAATGGGTCTGCAATATAGAAGATAGACTATGAGGACGGATTGGCTAGAAGATGATGGACCAATTTGTGGTGGTTCGACAGGCATATGACCACTATGCTAGATGGAAAGGGAAAGTTTCAGCTGACAAAATAAGCTTTGGCCTGGTGCATCATCCCAGATAGAGCATATCAGCATTAATTAGTAGGTAACCTATAATGTGATCTTCGAATATAAAACATTCCCACTATGAATGAGCGTCATAGTTTTCTTTCACAGCCAACACGTAAACATTAATAATGCAAAGGTAGTGAATCTATACTGCCTCAGTTATCGTGCAAGAAGAAAGATCGCCTTATCTGCAGATGCTCGCAGCGTGAATAAGCGACATCAAGTTACTGCAGACACCTTAATCTAAAACTGTCTCTTTTCCTTCACTATCACACACTTTTTAATATAAAATCTATGTAAGTGACATGTATAGAAGTCTGAAGTCTAAAGGTGATTAACATTTGATTCGGGAGAAATTAAATAACTGTTAATGGTCGTCTTAAATTAAGTTTTGTAGGATAATATTTGTATTTTGGTTAAAGATAACATTTTTGTTTTTTTATCGATTAGACATTAATTGACTCCGATTGAATATTTTATATACTTATTGGAATTTAACCAACATATATTAATGTACTAAGCATAGTGTAAAATGTTAGTTTTTATAATACCAGGGCGATATGCAAGTATGAGCGTTAATCAATTTTTGTCTCATTAACGTACGCAATTAGCTATTAAAAGCCATTTCTTACTAGGATATTGCGCTACAAAACAAAGCCTATGCTAAATTTATTGTTTTTGTTGAATCTGTTGTTCTCTGCATCATATATTAAAGAATTATACTTATAACTACACCTAGTGCAAACATGAATTCATGTTAGTTATTTGTAACCGCGTAAATATGAATATAAAATTAAGCACACATTGGTTGTGCGGGCGATAATATCAATTACTATAAACTGGGTTGCGATCATGATATAAACATCTGTCCCACTATGCACATACAATTGTCAGTACAAACTAAGAATTGTATAGTCTAGAAAAGGAAATTCATCCAGTAGACCGATTTCGTCTTTATTGGGAACTCAACACGTACTGTCCTGACCGCGGCAAAATCTGGCCAGTACATGATGAGTTCCCAATAAGGACGAAACCGGTCTACTGGATGAATTGCCTTTTCTACACTATATAGTACATAATGGATAAGGTGTTTATATCCAAATCATAACCTTGATTATAGTAATGAATATCAAATGTCAGCTTTTATGATACCATGAACGTCGAAGTTAGACAGCACAATAATGCGTCAAGATGTGACAGCTAATGTTTGGCTTCCGCATTAAGACGAACACCATAGTAGTATAGTCTGTTAAAATACTAATCAGCCGTTCCTGGTGGGAGCGGATGGTTCATACTGGGTGTTTCTTTTTATGTGACTTGCCACACTAGGGCTGGTCAGCTAGCTAATTATGCTGCCAACAATAACATCAACTTCGTTGGACAATCATCTGGTCATATAGAGCCTCTTTTTGTGGTTTTATTGCAAAGTTAACATGTCCTGTTTACTGGGCAGTGATGTATTGACAACATGCGTGCCAGACGTGGAGCGCACGTTTTGCCTATGCTATCTTGAGCAGCCAAAGCGTGCCCACCGCGCTTGGCTCACCTGTCGTCATTCCAGCACTGCACAATGAACTGTCCAATAAGGATCCACCATGAGACTTATGCGTCTATTAGATTTTAGTTCATGCTTATATTGACTGTAATTTAGCCTCCTAGACGCAATTGAACTAATCTGTGTATTCGAGAATTTGATTAAATATGTTAGGGCATTCAATACTTAGTAAACGACTGGAATTCTTATACAGCACCATCGTGATTGGTTCAGATGTTAACGTTTACTCTGCAAAATTATGTAAGAGATATTTGTATATGCTTTCTTTGTATATTGCACTCTATTTTACACTGTTTAACGGATGATCCAGTATATTTGCATTTTTCATGCGTATCTATAACTGTAACAGATCCTGGCAGAACTGAACAGGCATCCTGTGAAAACTCGAATCTCTTTAACTGGAACGTTGGTCGTGGCCAGAGATATTGCACACGCAAAGATCAAGGTCAGTTTTATGCTGCTCACAAAACTTACGGGCAAAACAGAACATCAGAATTTGAAAAATAATGTTTGATTCTCGTATGCAATTCATGGGTATGCCTCGACTGTAAACAGTTAATAGATCTTTTATTCCTTGTGAGCGATAATAAATATCCATTGTACCCTTCCTGTGTGCAAAAACAAAAAGAAATTTTATCAGATATAAGAAAATATTCTTTCGCATGGTCTTCCAAAATATCTACTAATGAACATATCTTTATATATAAATTAGAAAGCAAAACAAGATAGAAATATGTGAACATAGAGAGAAACATCGCACGTATGTTCTCCAGACGTAGCTCTCAAAGTAATTACTAAATGCAAAAACAAAAGGGAGCTAGCCACATACGAAGCCTTATGGATAAACAAATTGCAGCCGGATTTATGTAATCAGAAGAAGCACGTACAAGCATTGAGCTTGAACTGGATGTGACACACGCAATTTAATTGGTTTCTATTTTTCACACTCTCCCTATGTTGTCTAACGAGGAGCAATTGTTGGCTGTTCCAAAATTTCGTTTATGGGTATCAGAGTTGGTTATTTGTTGTTAGTAACTAACATGTGCTATGCTTAAGCTAAACAAACATTGGTTGCGCGGGCGGTGATAACAATCTCTTTAATCAACGTTACGATCTTGATATAAGCACCTGACCCATTAATTACATATGCCAGTATAAACTATGAATTGTATAGTGTAGAAAATGCAATTTATACAGTACGCGATGCAATCCTATCTCTTAAACACCGCAAAGCCGCAGGCCCCGATGATTTGCTTCCAGGATTGTTTAAGGATGGTGGCGATATAATTTTAGGAGCGTTGACCAACCTTTTTTTCACACTACATGGAATGAGGAAACCGTACCACTTGATTGGAATGAGTCGACCATCATTCCCATCTTAAAAAAAGAAAATCTTAATTCGTGCGATAACCATTGTGGTATAAGTTTGACTCCGGTCGTTTCTAGGTTATTTGCTTCGATTATCCTACATCGTCTTAGCGCTTCACGTGAATCACATACAAGAGAAGAACAGGCGGGATTCCGCGCAGGACAAGGTTGTATAGATAATATTTTTACGTTAAGGCAAGTTCTCGAACATAGACATTTATATCACCGTCCAACAATAGCCGTTTTTTAGACTTAAAGGATGCATTTGATTCGGTGGATCGCAATGTTTTATTCCATATTTTGTCTAAAAGCGGTGTGCCCACAAAATTTGTTAATATTATAGGAGCTCTCTACACAAATACTTTTGGTCGCGTTAAGGTCTACAATGAATTAATGCATAAATTTACAACCAGCATTGGTTTCGTCAAGGTTGTCCACTTTCCCCATTTTTTATAATTTTGTAATCGATGCTATTATGAACAATCCTCTCCCACACATTCAGGGTGCTGGAGTTGAAGTTTTCCCAGGCGATAAACTAGTCGATCTTGACTATGCGGACGATATCGTACTATTATTCAACAATCAGGATGATGCCTAGGCCACCTAAAATGTAATATACTGTTACAGCATCACCCACCACTCACTCAAACGTTGCGACTGCAGAATGAAGATCTAGACATAGTCGACAGGTTTACATATCTTGGGAGCTCTATCAATAACGTAGGCAATGTCCGACGAGGTGAGAATACGGATCGCGAAAGCTAGAGTAGCTTTCTCAAACCTTCGTCATTTATGGAGAAACGCGAATATTTCACTTTGCATTAAAGGTCGTGTTTACAATGCATCTGCACACGCAGTCTTACTATACGCTAGTGAAACTTGGCCTCTTAGAGTTGATGATTTAAGACGCTTACAAGCATTCGATCATCGTTGTTTGAGAAGTATGGTACATGTTGGTTACCAACAACAAATAACTAACGTTGGCATCCGTAGACGTATTTTTGGATCTGACAATAAGAGCTCGTCGTTAGAAAAATAAAAAAGGCTCCATCAACTCGTTGGCTCGGTCCAAGTTTTGCGTATGCCCTTATTTCGATTGCCCAGTAGAGCTCTGTTCTCTCATCCAGCACAAAAATTGGTGTAAGAAACAAGGTGGGCAGATTTTGACATGACAAAAACAATTGAAGTCACTTACATCCAAATTGGTTAGTATAGGACCCATTCGTCTGCCAGGCTGGGGTCCTCGTGCGCATCATAGTTCTTGGTTAGAAATCCTTAGAGATATGGTATCGAATCGAGCTCAGTCGCGATCTTGTTGTAGATGTTTAGTATAATCATCTTCGTAACTTTCTTTTCTTAGAAGGGCAAAGTTAGCTGCGAGGTTTGGTTTGTTTATGACGTGATACAGTGAAATCCGCAAAGAAGCTGTATTGCTGATGTCGCCTTGCCCGAATGCTAATTTGGCCATAATGATGTTGTGGCGAGGTTTAGTTTGTCTCATTTCGGTGAGTTATCCTGATAAATTTACTCATAATAGAAAGGTATTCCTTCTCTCTCTCTGCCTCTCTCTATCGTAAATCTCACTAATATTTTGTCCAAATTCGCTGATATTCTTTTTTCACTCCTTATGGTTATATGGCAGTGAAACATTAGTCACTTTTGACTTTTGTATAGCTGGACATGATGATGAATTCATCCAGTAAACCGGTTTTCTTCTTATTGAGAACTCATCACGTACTGGCTAGAATTTGCCGCGGACAGGGAAAGAACCTAATTGTGTATAGTATGCGGCAGGGTGGCTCAGTGGTTAGAGCACCGGGTTCTGAAGCAGTAGCCCGGTTTCGTCCTTATTGGGAACTCATCACGCTCTGTCTGCGGCAAATTCTGGCCAGTACGTGATGAGTTCCCAATACTGAAATATGTAGTAATTAATAGGTCAGGTGCCTATATCAAGATCGCAACCATTATTAAACTAATATGCTATGCTTCTCAAATAACGATGTTCGAATGTTTGTAAGCATCTAAAATCATTAACTGTAACAGGCCAATTTTCACTAGCATATAGTGAAACTGCACGTACAGATGCATTGTAAGCACGAAATTTAAGGCAGAGTGAAATACTTGCGTTACTCCATAAATGGCGAAGGTTCGAGAAAGCTACTGTAGCACCCGCGATTCTCATACTCACCTCGTCAGACGTATTATCTCAGTTATTGAGAGCTGTCAATATATGTAAACCTGCCAACTATGTGAAGATCTTCACACTGAAGTCGCAGAATTGGACTGTGGTAGTTTATCCTGTTAAAGTATTTTATTTTAAGAGGGTGCGAATTTCACACTGAAAGACGGGACAACGTCTGCTAAACTATTCAATGTGGCTCGAATAATAGTACGATATCGTCTGCGTAGTCAAGATCGACGAGTTTATTGTCCAGGAGAACTTGAAAACCTGAATCCTGAACGTGTAGAAGCGTGTTGTTCATAATGGCATATATTACAAAATTACCCAAAGAACGGGAGAAATAGTCAGTCTGAACGAACTTTACTTCTGGTAATACAATTTAACAATAATTGTTTGCGCGGGTAGTGGTAACAATTCTTTTAATTAAGTTTGCGAGCTTGAAGTAAACACCAATCCCATTGCATTTAACCATTCGTCGATCAACATAACAAAACTACCGCCAGCCACAACGCACTGACGCCTTTCGACCTTCCTTGATCATCATCAGAGTACGACGGCAAACTGACTATCGAGGATCAAGTCGCATTGAAAATATATGGAAATCAAATTTAGATATGCGTTTCTCACCTCTAGCAGTCTTGCATACATTGAACTTGACTGGAAATGTCGGCTGCACAATTTCTATGCAGTCATGGTTTGATCCTCGTTAGTCAGTTTGCCGTCGTACTCTGATGATGATCATGGAAGGTCGAAACGCGTCAGTGCGTTGCAGCCTGCGGTAGTTTTGTTATGTTGTTCGACGACTGGTTAAATACAATGGGATTGGTGTTTACTTTAAGCTCGCAAACTTGATTTAAAGAGTTGTTACCACCACCCGCGCAAATAATTATTGTTAAATTGTGTTGCCTATATATGTATATGTAGCGAAAGCTAAAAACAGTTTATGTTCGTGACTGCATAGAAATTGTGCAGCCGACATTTCCAGTCAAGTTCAATGTATGCGAGACTGCTAGAAGTGAGAGCCGCATTGCAAATTTGATTTCCAATATATTCAATGCGGTTTGATCCTCGATAGTCAGTTTGCCGTCGTACTCTGATGATGATCATGGAAGGTCGAAACGCGTCAGTGCGTTGCGGCTGGCGGTAGTTTTGTTATGTTGTTCGACGACCGGTTAAATACAATGGGATTGGTGTTTACTTCTGGTAGTTGAATGAAGCTTATAATTTGATGGTTATCAGACAAATTATCATTGACCTATTTGAAGATAGGAATTATTATCGATTCACTAAAAGTAAGCCGCAAGATCCCTTCCATAACATACGACTGAGGTTATTAACCACTCCAGAAATTATATCACCACCACCCTTAAATAAACGTTATAGCAAATCATCGGGGTCTGCAGCTTTGCGATGCCTAAAAGATAAGATTGAATTGTGCATTTTTATTTCTGATGATTATTCGAGATTAACGTTCCACATTGTTGATACATTCATACTTTCGGGTTCCGCGACTGATGCAGGTGCTCAAGAAAATTTATCTTTGAAGTGTTTAGTCCATCTACCGAAACGGCTTAATTTATTGTTTTTTTAATCGTTGTTGCTATCGTTTATAGTTTCGCTAATTTTTAATTTACTCTCACCTGTTGCGCGAATAAGTTGGAACAAACAGCGGCTATTAACTGATGCGAACGCTTGTTCCATCTCTTCACCCATTCTAGTCCAAAAGGATTCTAGATTGACGCTTAGACTGCGCTTAAGTTGGCGTCTTACAATTCTACGAATATTATTATGAGCCGAGCTAGGCGTAATTTGGCGCCTTGTTTTGAGTATCTCTATAGATTTTCCAGAGAACGAAAAGTAATACTAGCAATGTGCATTGTGGAGCTTATCTTTGTCCAAAGTAAATTTTAATTTTCGCCATTAGGTCCGGTTAGCTTTGACTTTAGAATCGCTTCATATTTAGTCGAAAAGACGTTTGTTCGAGTTTGCTTACATCTATTTGAGGTTTATTCCTATTTATTTTTCCGGAAAACTTGAGTAAAAATAAAGAATGGAAATTTCGTGGTCCGAGTCGACATAGGTGGTCCAAAATCACCGACAACTATGGATGCAACCGCGTCATCTATAACTATTTACTACATGATCTATTTGAGTCCACCGTTGTCCGGGAGATGGATGTCGCCCTGTTGAACGCCTTAAATTACGCATTAAGTTTGTGCTACTTATGGATGGTTTATGTAATGCGCAGCTTTCCAAACGTCGTTCACGTCGTTGCGCATTGAGCCTAAAGTGTATCTTCCACCTAAATGAAATTGTGAGTTACTTTAGCGCTCAAATTGAGCATTCGAATCACCCGTGTCTAAGACCATATCTGAACTTCTTGCTCTATTTTGTAGCGAACTTAGATCAGAGTAAAAAATAGTTGTATTTAATCGTGTAGCACCAAGTCGGCTGTATACAGGGATCTTTCCAGTTAAAAAGGTTCACCTCGTAAGCTAAGAATAGTACCGAAGCCCAATTTACATGGTTTAAAAGACTTGATTCAGAGTTTCGAAGTCAATAACGCGTAGATAAGGCTGGTGTACCGGGTTCCTTAGTGTTCGTAGGATCTTGCATTCCGGTTTTAGATACGCAAAACATTTCGATTTATAATTTATCCAACGTACGTGCAAGAGCTTCTTGTTATTCTCGCACATTAAATGTGCTGACGTTAAAATCTAACCTAGGTTTAATGAATTATAGCTTAATTGAAATATCTTCGGCATTGGACTCGGTCATATGATTACCAATCGCCATATTCATTGCATATGAATGCAATTTACTGCAAGATTGAGAAGTGAAAAGAGGCAGAATCGATGATGAATGTGTCTGCAGTAGTCTGACTTCGTTTATCCACCTGGCAAGACTCAGCAGATAAGGCAACCATTTTTATATAGAGCGCCGTCCGATGCAGTAGGGATTCGTTATACTTCGTACTGTTCATGGTTTTATGTGGAATGAAGAAGAACGCTAGGTTGTTAATACCTATTGTGAATGGCTTGTATTCTGGGGTTTCCTTCTCGTATATCATCTGTCAACCAGGACTGAACAAACGTATATGCCTATCGAGGCTGAAAAATACGAGTTCCATAAGTCGATATGCAGCAATTTGGTGTAGGAGGAGAAACGTCGGCTCCCCGGGTGCTGGAAAGGATTTCGTTACCAGTACGACTCTATATTCCCGCTCCTCGATGGCACTGAATATCCCGGGCCAACGCTCCATCACTTTAAACTAGGTCAAAAATTAAACGAAAGTTAGGTATCATCAAACATGTATGGTGCTCGTCCAAAAACTTAGCAGCAGCGATTCAGACAACACAAGAGTTGATATAATCCGGCGTTCTTGAGCCATCCTCATCTATGTTTCAGCTCATATTGTTGAAGTTACAAAAATGGGTAGTTCGCTCCGATTGGCCGCTTAATTACGGCAATTAAACAGGGCGACCAAATATGAACGTATCCATTGCCGATCTTGCGCCATCGGCTCCTACAGCTAGCGTGAGGAAAGTGGTTTTTCGTACATGACCTAAAGCATAGCTTTGATAAATTGGCTTTCGGCCCGAAGACCGTTGTAAATTAGCTGTATGAGTACTCTTAGGTCGTTTTTAATTATCTTGTGTACGATCTGGTTTGGAGAATTCACCGAGGGTACTCTAGAGAATGATAGACTCCTTCGTAACCGAGTATTGCAGCATGCGTTGCCGATTTCACTATTTTGACAACTATCGAACAACAATTGCGGTCTCCGCTGCACAAGATGTTATCCAATGCCGTAGAATGGCGATTAGATTTTAATCCAGAAAAAGTGCAGGTTCGAAAAAACCTATCTTCATTCAAAATGCAGATAGGTCGGCAAGTGCGGTTGCTGAGCCACTCAGTTTCGGCAGATGGATGCATACACTTGATTCGAATGTACAGCTTATCAAGGATTATCCGATGCCAAGCAGTAGAAAACAATTGTGCAGGCTTATTGATATGATGCTTTTTTATTAACCATGTCTCACAGAGATGGCAGTTACTCTAAAACTATTGTATAAATTAACTATGACTGAGATTCCGTTTCGTTAGACGGAGGTGGCTCAAGAAGCGTTTACCCAATGCTAGCCACTATTTTGACCTTCTCAGTGGAAACCATGGCACTTGTAGCAGACGCGTCAGCTATTGGCATATAAGTAGTATTACAAGCTGACGGACGTCAGGCGCAGTATATAAGTCACACTGTCATTAATGCGGAGCAAATCTATGTTGCCGCCGAAGGAGAACAACTGGGCCCTACGAAAGTTTAGATTTTTTTACTTTTGAACATTTACGCGACTTTACTGATCATAAAGCTCTGGTGCATTGACGGTCACTAGTTATTGAAAAGAAACGAGTACACCGAGCTATTGAAGAACACGCGGAATACACTGTAACGATTCACCATCGAGCCTGTATCGAGAATACGGCAGTCGATGTGCTCAGCAGAATTTCTGCTGTTCAAGTATTGCCACACATCCAGGGCAATGATGCCACATGCCAAGAAATAGTCAGCCAATTAAAGAACGGCACATGTGTGTCCGCACCACAAAAGCGTTGAACCTGCTACAGGATCTGCTTTTGTGAAAAGGAAAAACAGTGCGTTGGTTTGTGCCGAAGGATAAACGAAGAGATCTGATGACGTTTTAGCTTGAAACGTTGGGACATTATAGTGCTTGTCGCCTCATGGAAATATTACAGTCGTGATTGTATTGGCAAGCATGTCAGAAGAGATTCGTTGCAATTGAGAACTGTAATAAATATTAGCATTTTAAGGCACAAAAAGAAGAAGTCACCCAGATTGCTTTCAATGCCACTGCACAAAAATAATTTTGACGTATCGAATTGGTGGGTCTTCTGCCGGTGGCTCGTGACGGGGTTACCTATGTAATTTTCATTGTAAACAAGTTTACCCGATAGGTCAAGTTTGCACCATTGAAGCAAATAACTGCAGAGAAGATTATAAAATGCTTAGAAGAGTTCTAACTCCATCGATTTGGTGCATCGTGTTATTATTGCTGGTCAGAGTGCGTAGCTTGAGGCAATGGAAATTAATCATTGGTGCTGGAACCTTGACATAAAGCATTCCCTAGCAGCAACTTATCACCCTCCAATTAACACAACGGTTGAGCGAGCACACCGGACGCTGAAAGAGGTATTGCGTTGTCGGTGCTATGAGGCCCCGAGTTTTGGCGAGACAAATTTTATTTGGTTGAGCTGCAGCCATAGTCTATGGAGTGCAGATGTGACTACCATGCAAGCATGTAAACTGAGGATTCCATGAGCGCTGCACCGAACCGAATTTTCAAGAGTATCTATACCAGATAACTCAAACTGTGTGTGACACACAACGACAAACCATTGGTAGACGACTTACACACATTCACTTACAGGTAAGGAACTAGGCCATTGTGGCGAATGTGGAACTTATGAAACTACATGCTGTCAATGATGGTTCGTATCGGGTAGAAACGCTGGACACTGAGCACAACACCGTTTTCGTTAACATGCCCGGCCGATCACACGCTTTCGTAAGCTTGGTTACCAGGTTGACTACAAGTGGGAGATGTTGCATAAGCCACTGTTGAGGCCAAGAACGCTCGAATGGTCATATTTAAGGTTGACGAGAATATAAGAGAAAGTGCACATAGAATTGCGCGAAATAAGATAAATCAAAGTCAGGATAATGATGGAAACAGCAGTCGGGCTGCAGAAGGGAATAAAAAATAATAATGAGTTGTAATTTGTTTTACTAAATGCACGTGCTTTGTACGAGCAAATTCCTATAAATATTTTATTAAAGATTAAGTGCTTGTTGAGCCAAAAGACTTCTCATGATGATATATGCACTGTGCTGCACTATGTAGTTGCGCTACAGATATCGATAGCCTACCATCATTGTTTTACAAACTAATCAGTCGCTTTCGATTCTGTTTTGTGCGTCTTATGGTGGCGACCTACGCTTAATGATGATGTATTGGCAAGAAAAGTTCGTTTGGTTAAAGGCCGTTATTGCGATTCATCGGCTAGTATTCGCCCTAATAAGTGTCTTTTTAAACATTTTCCAATCGACTCGGGCGCTCTAAAAGGACATGCCATCACTCCGTACCGTATGGTTATCCTATCACTTGAGGTCACCCAACACTTCCTAAAATGCAGATTGGTAGAGGTGACTGACTTGTTGATCTCGATCGCCCTGACCATACTTCTGAAGGAAGAAAGACTAGTTTCAGTGAACCATTTCGTGTGCTCAGGAGGTGTCGAAACATTTAAAATGTTGCTAATGGTGCTAATGATGCGTACTATTGCTCGTGAAGTATTTAGCTTTTACAGGGTCTTTGGTAAAATATGATTGGTCCGCTTCTTCCATGATTTTCAGACTTATAGGTATTGTTATGGCTGCCAAGCCACTTTGGAATCGCCCGTCTATTTCGCTAAGCACCAAGTCCGTGTCTACGATTGAAGCCTATTTTTTTTCTCCTTTATCTTGGGGAGACTTGTGAGATGACCCGTTATCGCTTCTAGCGCTTCAGTAGATTTTTGAGTTAATGTGTTAACTTTGCTTAGATTGGGTTATTGCCAGCTGTGCATCAAAAGGCATTATTTAAGAGAAAATTATACAAATGACCAGTTATATTCACCTGTCTTTAAAGTACGATCATCGTCGAACCTTGTTTTGGAACGTCGATTTCGTTAGTTGAAGCACTGTTTTTGAATGCCAATTTCAAATTCTGCTCGTCAGTCAACCGATACAACTATGGTGGATGGTTGGAATCACAGGAAGAGTTGACCAACCATCGTTTGTTTAAACATTGTTATTCGCGATCTTGGTCATTTGATAACTCATCAGTGCGGGAGAAAAAAAAGCGGCAATCGAGGTTAAGTGGAGAGGCCTGTTTCATTCTGTTTTATTGGCAATAGCCTTTCTGTAATCATCGCGGGGAAGATTTGGATCTGGGTTTATGTAGATTTAATCTGTTCTACGCAGCTATCGATAAGTCATGCCCTTTAAGGTTATAGTTCGGAAAGAACTGAGGTTGAAGTACAGTGCGTTGCTGCTGTCGACTGTGTTGCGTCGGTCGCGAACGTATGCAGATCCAATGAAAAGTCGACGCTGATTATCTTATTTCGCATTGGTTCCGGTGGACGTCCTTTAGCATGCCGCTCAAAGTCTTATGTTTACGGGGATCCCGTCAGTTTGAGAAGCTTTAACTCATGATTTAACGGCAATACCAATTTCTTATTATCCGGCTTAAGAAAATTCCTTAATATTACGGATTCGAAGCCAATGATGCGTAATAAAAATAGTGCATGCAGTTATGAAGTATGTACTTGAGGATCCTCGTTTCTTGTATTGGATACGTGGTATATAACATTTTTTAAATTTATCCAACATACATGCTAGAGCTTACTATTGCACGCTTTATTTGAATGTTTGAACATTAATAACACCCATGTGAAAATGAATCGTGATTTACTTCAACTATTTTCGCTAACTGGCATTAAAATTTAGGTTTAGTGGTTTGATAAACATCCATCACATGGACTGCATCTTTAAGCGTGTTTTTGGTAGATTTGAGAATTGAGAAGGAAAGACATGAATTGGAAATTGCATATATGGCTCTAACAGTTTTAGTGAAAGAATAACAGTGTTGTAACTGTAATTGATTCGCCTTTTTCACATAAGAACCTTATATGCATATAGACCCACACTACAAATGCGAAATCTACATGTAGTATTTATTTTTCAGGTTTTACTATTTTAAGCGGGTGCAAGTTAAACAATCTTTCTACTACTGTCAAAAATCGTAAATCTAACGTATCTTTATCAATAGATTTAGTGTTAATTATAGGCTTGATTGACCTGTGGTGTTCAAAATCTCTTCGAAGTCTCTTCCTGCAATGTTTTTTTATAATGTTCTTTTTCTCGTAAATAGCTTTAAGCAATCATTTTTGTTTAAAAAATGCCATTATAGCTGAACTTTTCCATCTATTAACATTTGTATATGCATATGCGATTTCTTCCATTTCGATGAAGGAGCGCTTAGATGCCGGAGAAGAAATGCCCGCATATTTGCGCAATCATCCAGTATACTATGCTGGTCCTGCGAAATCGCCAAAGGGTTATGCCAGTGGATCGTTTGGACCAACCACTGCCGGTCGAATGGACAGTTATGTGGACCAATTTCAGGCGGCGGGTGGAAGTCTTATTATGCTGGCGAAAGGAAACAGATCTCAGCAGGTTAGTTTTATCGGTTATGGCGTTATCATATTGTCTTTGCCTATCATTCACATCCGATGTACATAATTTTTTCCTGTTTCTCAGCTTTAAATTGAATTAATTAGACACTTCAACGGTACCGTAATTCTGCGTTCTTTCAATAATTTTTGCATATCTCGCCATTTCACCTACTGCGCACAGGATGGGATTACGTAAACCCTGAATTGAAAAGACTGTGATTGATTCTACTATGTGCAAGTCTAATTGTATGTGCTTGAGAGGTAATTAGAGGAGTTCCGAAAAATGAAACTACGCGTAGATTACCTTACATTGTTTCTTATGTATTCGTTTTTAATGTGTATGTTTATGTAAGTATATATGTTGATGTAAGATTGTGAGTGTGGTGGTGTATGGCCATCATGAGCCTATATGAGCGCAACTTAATGGAGTTGCGGACTCATTTTCGCGGTATATAAGAAATTATTGAACTTCTTTATTACCGTCGTGCAAGGGTGTAAGAATGCTTGCGGGTGTGTGTTGGTATTGCGTACTTAATAACGAATTGGTTCAAATAGGTTCAAAGAGATAAAACAAATTCAGCATGAACGAAAAGTATAATTTCATGTACACATGCAATTGTTCCTTACTTTTGATTCGTCGGTAGGAGCCGCCAATACTCCATTTACCCACTATATATTTGGTCAAGAAATGTGGGACAGGTGGTTGGTGCAATCTCCAGTACTAATGTGTAATCAAACCGTAATGGTAACTACATATAACGTCTTTGATAAAGTTACTTCAAAGCCAGGTCACTATATATGATATATACCGAGTCTGTAAAGGATACAGGCACAATGGTTTACAAAATGCCGGCTTGGTGCGCTTCACGCATGTGTGTGTGTGTGCGTATAATGGCTGCAAATTCAGGTTAATACAATTACATAAACATATACTGCTCTTTAGTGAAACTAAATTGACTGAACGTGAATATACCCTTTGCACGTGTTAGACTATTTTTTTAATTTTTGACAAAATATGTAATAAAGGATGACATCAGTGATTGGAGAGGGGTACAAATCAATACAATAAAACCTGTAGTAAAATCATGCTGAGGGTAAGGTTTAAACATTTTAGTGGTTTAAAGAAATTAATTAGCACATTAAGTTAAAATAAATGAAAGCCAGAAGAGAAAATTATCTAAAAAAATATTGATCATTGCAAGAAATGTTGATAATTGCCATAAAAGCTCATTGATAATTGTTCAACTCAATTAGGTCTTTGGTAAATAGATGCACTATCAGATCACGGAATAAAGGATTTAAGAACGGTACTTTAAAGAATTAAGTCGTAGTACAATTTCGATGTGCAAAAAGACAGAAATTTTATCAGATGCAAGAACGTTTCTTTCTCATATTCTTCTAAAGTATCTAAAAATGCACATCTCTATTAATAAATTGAAAGTAAAAACAAAATAGGAAAATGTGAACGTAGAGAGAGTGTGAAATATAGGAAAAAACCAATCAATTTTGTGCATCACCTCCCGTTTAAGCTCAAGCCTGAAAATATTTCTTCTGGATGCATCAATCCGGCTGCAGTTTCTTTATCCACAAACCTTTGTTGTTGTTACTGTGTTTAGCAATTAATTTAAATTCTACGTTTGTAGAACATAAGTGTAAGATTTTAGCGATTAGATACCGTTTGTGGCGGAGAGGTTTTTACCATGTCTTACGAAATTGCAGACCTGTATTCACCGTTTGATCTAAAACAGGTGTTCAAGTTCGATTAATAAACTGTCTGGTCGATCGACCTTCGTACGCATATTGGTGAATAATATTGGATATTGGCATTAACGGTCGGTTCTCTTTTATTGCTGGTAAAGGCAATTTTGTTACCTTAAATAACATTCGTAGTTTAGCTGCATTACATGTGCGTGTTAATGCTGCTTCAACTTTCTTTTGTGCTATTTGGGAAACTGAATCCACCTTAAATGGGATGTTCAGGTAAACTGATTTTTTTTGTGGTCTTAAATACGTCTGTTTTTGTTATCTTCCCTTTTTAATAATTTACCTAATTAATCGTCTAGGAAAGCCATTATACATTAAATTGTTTATTACTTTAGCATATTCGTTGACTTTTGAATCCGGACTGATCAACCCGTCAATACTTAAAAACCAACCACAATCTGTTGTTAATTTGTATCAAAAAGGCACGAAGTTGCTGTTGATAAACAAACCACGGCCGGATTTATGCAAGCAGAAAACGTATGTTCGGGCATTGAGCTTGAACTGGATGTGATGCACGCAATTGTTCGGTTGTTCCTTTTTTCCCACTCTCCACATTTACATTTCTCTATTTTGTTTTGCCTTTCAATTTGTATTTATAAAGATGTTCTTTAGTAGAATACTATGAGAAAGAGACGGTTCTTCTATCTGATAAAATTTATTTTCTTTCTGTAAATAGAAAGTATACTATGAATTAAGTCTTAATTCTATAAAGCCACACCTGGGCTCATTTTAATTTAATATTCTTAACTTTTTGATGGAGCTAGTTTTAGATTCCCATTTTTGCAATCGTCGCTTTCTATTGTTAGTTAGTTCTTTATTCTAAATTGAACTTAGAGATTTTTCACCACTTTCTGTCATATTATTATATTTTGACTTAATTCCAATGGATTCCCTATTCAGTCTCATCATTCTGTTTACGACTACGTATTGTTTTGCACTTTCAATTTTACAATTTAATTGTGTGTCAAGTGTCCACTGAATGGTGAGCAAGATCAGATCTTGTAACATGCCAATATCTACGTGTCGTTTGTTGCTTACTTCTTATTTCGATTTTTCACATGGTTTCACTCGCATATAGGAGATTACTGTCTTTCTATAGAATTTCGTACACTCCTGAGAAGCGTATACTTCAGACGAAGTATGAGGCGTTGCGCAACATAACCTCCTCCAGCTACCAGAGAGCTGTAGACTCCCATAGGTCATGTAGCTATTAGTTTTAACTGGTTCCGTTACATCTAGGATTGTTGCTCGTTTTTGAGTACTTATGCCGACTAATCGGTTTTAGATTTTCTTTGCATTTTCCCGGAGGGGTAAAAGAGTTATAAGACGCCAACTTAAGCACAGTATAAAATTCTATCTTAAATCACTTTGGACAAAGAGGTTGAAAAGATGGAAGAAACGTTCACATCGTTTAGCAGTTGCTGTTTATTCCACCTTATTCGCACAACATATCCCGGAAAATTAAAAATTATCGGCACACTAAGTGATTTTAAAAGATGTATTATTTTGTTTCTCAGTGCTGTCCTTTTCGTTTCGGATTTGACCGCATTTTTCTTGTGCGGGACAATTGTTAGCACTCATAGGTCGGCAAAATCTTGAACCTTTTATCTTTTCAGATGATGTAATTTTTGGCCTCAGTTGATGGGTTCTCACTTGTCCCTTCTCCTTTAAGCCTTCAATTAGCTGATTGTCTGAAAGCGCTTTAGGATCAAGATCCGCCATTGATCTTTCACCTATATTTCGAGACGTTATTTCCAGTCTCATCTTCAGGGTTGACACAATACGCACAGGAGTAAAACACAACTTGTGGCAAATGTAGTATCCTCATTCAAGACAGATATATTTATATATATTTTATTTTAATTGTCTTCCTAATATCCGGTCTTATACCTAGTCTCCAATACTCAAATGTATACAAAAACTTATCCCTGTCCCCCTCTGCGCACACATCTACCTATAAACATGTGTATTTTAACTATAAGCACACCCAATGGATTGACATACACGCCTATCAATGATGTCTATATTTTAATTGCTGTACCGGACGCATAGAAAGATCAACAAATTTTGAATTCTATATTGCTGTAATCCTCACCTGCCCCCCAGTTCACCTAAGTGATTGTAGCAATAATCTTATAAGTAATATTTTTTTTGTCTTGATTGGTGAGCTGAACAATTCTAAATTCAATTTTCTTGGAAACATGTATCCGTTTCATTTCATAAAACGTGAAACGAAAATCTCAAACAACCATCGGAGTTAGAATTATGGATTGCAATATTATCTCTTAAACATTCTAAAGCTGCAGGCCTCGATGATCTGCTTTCGACTTTATTTAAGGTTGGTGACGACATAATTTGCAAGGTGTTAATTAAACAATTTCGTACCATAGGGGATGAGGAGATCATGCGTCTTACCTGGGCGAGTCGGCCGTCATTTCTATTTATAAAACTGACAGTCGTAATTTGTGCGATATACATCGTGGTATAAGCTCGACTCCAGTCGTATCTGGATAACTTGATTATTGTATCATTATTCGACAATCGAGATTCTGCACAATCCACCTTGACTAGATTAGCAGCCATCGTTTAATCTTTCAATATGAAGTTCGCAGCTTCTAAATGGAAGTCATCTCTATTGGCCAATCGAACACTCATTTCAAATCTGCGGCTGAAAGACAAAGATCTAAACATGATTGACAGGTTTAAATATATTTGTGTTTGTATCAAAATAACTCATACAATGTGAGTGACGAAGTTAATATGAAAATCACGAAAGCTATGGTAGCTTTCTCCAGCCTTCGCCATTTATGGATGAACTCGAGTGTCTTACTCTGCTTTAAGGGTAGTCTATAAAATGTATCTGATCGCGCAGTTTTCTTATTCGCTAGTCAGACTTAATCCTTTAGAGTTGATAATTTTGGGCGTTTGCAGGCATTCGACCATCAGTGTTTGTGAAGCATAGCACGTGTAGGCTACAAACACCGAATAAAAAACGCTAACATTTGTAGACATTTTTGAATTGGTCTCGTTTTATTGTCCAATAGGGCTTTGTTCTCCCATCCGGTGGGCATATTTTGATTTGGCAAAAATAGATAAAGTTAACTACATTCAAGGTAAGTCGTATAAGGTTCGCTCGTCTGTCAGGATAGATTCACGTGCGCATCAAAATGCTTGGTTGTAAACCCTGCGTGATATAGCATCGTGTCGAGATGAGTGGCGATCTGGTTGCAGATTTCTGGTAGACTCATCTTAGTTGAGAGCTACTTGCGAGATTCGATGGAGCTTATAATGCTATATTTCGTGAAAATTTCATGTAGGTGTTGCTGACAACACCTTATTATATTATTTGTTTTTAACTCATCATTTCCATGATGTACATAATCGGAATTTTACTTCCTTCTAATATTGACAAATGACCATCAGGAAAACGTCGAAAAGAATCCGGGGCTTCGCGTACCGGTGTTTATATAGCTACCATATTGTTCGTCATCCTATCAACTTCAACTAATACGCATTTATCAACAGTTTAAAGCAAATGATAGCAATTCATCAATTTGTAATATGTGAAGTAGGAAAATTTTTCGATTCCATGACGATGAAAATTAAAAATTGCATACGTTAAAGAGTTCTGGGCATTTGCAGTTTCCCAGGCTTTTGCACTTGTATTTTCTATATATTGTATTGCCTATATATGTTTATGTGGCGAAAGCTGCAAACAGTTAATGTTCGTGACTGCATAGAAATTGTGCAGCCGACATTTCCGGTCAAGCACAATGTATGCGAGACTGCCAGAGGTGAGAGCTGAATATTTAATTTTGATTTCCATATATATTCAATGCGGTTTGATCCTCGATAGTCAGTTTGCCGTCGTATTCTGATTATGATCATGGAAGGTCGAAACGCGTCAGTGCGTTGCGACTGGCGGTAGTTTTGTTATGTTCTTCGACGACTGGTTAAATACAATGGGATTGGTGTTTACTTCAAGCTCGCAAACTTGATTTAAAGAACTGTTACCATCACCCGCGCAATCAATTATTGTTTAATTGTTTTGCACTTTAATATATCGTACATTCTGAGTGTAATTTTATCTTTTGGTATGAGCGTGTTACAATGTGCGCAGTCCAATTCTCCATTAAAAATCTTGTCTGGTCATTGATTTCAATTTCCGTTGTAACCTATCAGATGGGATTTCTAATTATTTTTCTTCATTATTTATTTGTTCAAACATCTTATAATTATAATCAGACTGACTCACAGTCTGCCACATTTCAGATGGATAGCATAGGATCAGTTGGTTTCTTAGAATTGTATCACTGTTCGTATTATGGTTCTTAGTTGAAACTGTGTGATGTGATGCAGATTACTAGTCGGGTTATGGTAACTTTGAGGCTTGATCTTGTTTATTTTATATTTACAGTAAACACCGCAAGGAAGTGGTATTTCCGATGCCACCTTCCCTTTTCTACGTTGCTTCGTTTCTGTGTGAAGCTTGGATAAGTATTTACATATTAGTTTGATATGCCCATTCAAACCTCATTCTGCCAGCAAGCACGCAACGTATGTGCATGAGATTATACTTTCCGTTCATGCTGTCTTTGGTTTATCCTTCTGGTCACAATTGAAATAATTTGTCACTAGGTTCGCAACACCTAATACATACTTGCATATATATTAGTTCTCCGCAACGAACAGTATTTAACTGTTATATATTGATTTCAATGATGTCATGCCTACCGCGAAATGTGATAACTGATATCGATCAAGGCCAGAGTGTATGGATTTACTCGAGTAACAGGTATCCAGAAATAGTTGTAATTCTCACTTTCGGTGAACTATAGCATAAATTGATATCCATCATGTTGGTACGATGCACCGACTCTGCAACCACAGTGTTAGTACCATTTACCTTTTCGGCACTACAATGTTGGTATCGGTTACTAACACAATAGCCATAGTGTTAGTATCCTTCATCTTCGTCCTATTCTTCTATTCTTCTTCTCTTTCTGCTCCTTATTTTCCTTCATCATCTACCATTTCATCTTCTGGTGTTTCTTCTAATGCTGTTCTTTTTTTATCGACTTCTTTTTCAAATTCTTTCTCCTGTTTCTTCGTCTTTTTCTACTTCTTCGGCTTCTTCATCTTCTACTTCTTTGTTTCTTCTCATCCTTTATTTTTTTTCTTCCGTTTCTTCTTCTTGTTCTTATTCGGCTTCTTATTCTTCGACTTATTCCTAATCTTATTCTCCTTCCTCTGCTTCGCCTGCTTCTTATTCTGTTTCTTCTTCTTCTTCGGCTTCTTCATTTTCATCTCCTTCTCCTGCTTCTTCTTATTCTTCTTCTTCATCTGTTTTTTCTTCTTCAACTTCTACGTTTCCTTCTTCTCTTGCTTCGTCTCCTCCTTCTTCTCCTGCTTCTTCTTCTGTTTTTTCGGCTTCTTTGTCTTCTTCTTCTTCATCTTCTACTTATTTTGCTTCTCATTCTTTATTTGTTCTTCAGCTTCTTCTTGTTCTTATTCTCCTTCCCCTGCTTCGCCTGCTTCTTCTTCATTTTTCTCCTACTGCTTCTTCTTATTCGTGTTCTTCTTCTGTTTTTTCTTCTTCAAATTCGAAGTTTCATTCTTCTCCTGATTCTCCTTCTGTTTCTTCGTCTTCTTCATCTTCTACTTTTCATGCTTCTTCTCATCCTTTATCTTTTTCTTCGGCTTATTCTTCTTGTTCTAGTTTGGCTTCTTATTCTTCGATTTATTCCTCATCTTATTCTCCTCCCCTGCTTCTTCGCCTGTTTCTTCTTCTACGACTTCTCCATTTTCTTCTCCTTCTACTGCTTCTTCTTATTCTTCTCCTGTTTTTTTCTTCTTCAACTGATACGTTTTCTTCTTCTCTTGCCTCAACTCCTCCTTCTTCTAATTCTTCGGCTTCTTCGTCTTCTCCTTCTTTTGCTTCTTCTCATCCTTAATTTTTTTCTTCCGCTTCTTCTTGTTCTTATTCTTCGACTTATTCCTCATCTTATTCTCCTTCCACTGCTTCGCCTGCTTCTTATTCTGTTTCTTCTTCTTCGGCTTCTTCATTTTCATCTCAGTTTTCTTCACCTTCTGCTTCTTCTTATTCTTCGTCTTCTCCTTCTGTTTTTTCTTATTCAATTTTACGTTTTTTCTTCCCTTGCTTCCTCTCCTCCTTCTTCTCCTGTTTCTTCTTCTGTTTCTTCATCTTCTACTTCTTTTGCTTTTCTTCTTTATTTTTTTCTTCCGCTTCTTCTTTTTGTTCTTATTTGGCTTCTTGTTCTTCGACTTATTCCTCATCTTATTCTCCTTCCCCTGGTTCTTCAGCTTCTTCTTCATTTTCTCCTCGTCCTCCTGCTTCTTCGTTTTCGTCTGTTTTTTATTCTTCAACTTCTACGTTTCTTTCTTCTCTTGCTTCGTCTCATTCTTCTTCTTCTGTTTCTTCGTCTTCTTCATCTTCTACTTTTCATGCTTCTTCTCATCCTTTATTTTTTTCTTCCGCTTATTCTTCTTGTTCTAGTTTGGCTTCTTATTCTTCGATTTATTCCTCATCTTATTCTCCTCCCCTGCTTCTTCGCCTGTTTCTTCTTCTACGACTTCTCCATTTTCTTCTCCTTCTACTGCTTCTTCTTATTCTTCTCCTGTTTTTTTCTTCTTCAACTGATACGTTTTTTTCTTCTCTTGCCTCAACTCCTCCTTCTTCTAATTCTTCGGCTTCTTCGTCTTCTCCTTCTTTTGCTTCTTCTCATCCTTTATTTTTTTTCTTCCGCTTCTTCTTGTTCTTATTCTTCGACTTATTCCTCATCTTATTCTCCTTCCACTGCTTCGCCTGCTTCTTATTCTGTTTCTTCTTCTTCGGCTTCTTCATTTTCATCTCAGTTTTCTTCACCTTCTTCTGCTTCTTCTTATTCTTCGTCTTCTCCTTCTGTTTTTTCTTATTCAATTTTACGTTTTTTCTTCCCTTGCTTCCTCTCCTCCTTCTTCTCCTGTTTCTTCTTCTGTTTCTTCATCTTCTACTTCTTTTGCTTTTCTTCTTTATTTTTTTCTTCCGCTTCTTCTTTTTGTTCTTATTTGGCTTCTTGTTCTTCGACTTATTCCTCATCTTATTCTCCTTCCCCTGGTTCTTCAGCTTCTTCTTCATTTTCTCCTCGTTCTCCTGCTTCTTCGTTTTCGTCTGTTTTTTATTCTTCAACTTCTACGTTTCTTTCTTCTCTTACTTCGTCTCATTCTTCTTCTTCTGTTTCTTCGTCTTCTTCATCTTCTACTTTTCATGCTTCTTCTCATCTTTTATTTTTTTCTTCCGCTTATTCTTCTTGTTCTAGTTTGGCTTCTTATTCTTCGATTTATTCCTCATCTTATTCTCCGTCCCCTGCTTCTTCGGCCTCTTCATTTTCTTCTCCTTCTCCTGTTTTTTCTTCTTCAACTTCTACGTTTTTTCTTCTCTTGCTTCGTCTCCTCCTCCTACTTCTTCTTCTGTTTCATCTGCTTCTTTGTCTTCTTCTTCTTCTTCATTTTCGTATTTTTCTTAGTTATTGTATTTATAGTATTTTTTTAAATTTTTGTCAAGATTGTTCGCCAGTTGAGCATTAGCTACTAAATGTAGTGCTGACGATGATGATGCTGATGATGATATTGCATAAATAGTTTATTAAATTATCAGCTTTTGGCATTCTGTGGGTTTTATTCTCCCTCTAGCTGTCCTGCCACGCGCTCACATTTTTAGCTTATGTGTATCCTCTTCGCTTTGATTTCCTCTCTAACATCAATTAATGCTTGCCGTATGAAGAATTTTAAAAATAAAAGTGGCGCTTACAGTTTTTAGTTAAATTGAAATATATACCGGCTAACTTGTGAGTTGAAGGTAATACTGGCTGTCAATTTGACAGTGCTTCAAATGTGTATTTACACAAAGAAATTATGCACATTGTTTTTCTTCTTGCTACAGGTAACCAAGGCGTGCAAGAAGCATGGCGGTTTTTACCTGGGCTCCATTGGCGGCCCTGCTGCTATTCTGGCGCAGAACAACATCAAGAAAATTGAAGTTCTTGAATATCAAGAATTAGGTGAGTGGTGGATTTGATTTCTGGTGAAATGAATTTCTCTGCAGCTGTAAGAACACCGGTCATTTTTATGCCTTGAGGCTAAGGGAATTCGAGTAGTGGATGATCTGAATTGTTGCTTTTTGCAACTGGTTCAGAAAGCGTGTTAGAAAAAAATGAATGAAAGTGCAGTTTCATATGCTATACGCCTTCCAAAACGCATTTTTTATAAAGTTGTCTCTTAAGATTAGTTTACACAGGTTTTTATAAATAAAGACAGATGTAATCTATCATATTAAATTGATTATATGTTTTTTCCGGTATAAACTAAACATAGTTTAAGATAGCAAATGCATTTCATCAAGTAAAAAAACTACGTTCTTATTTTACACACATAAAGTACTAGCCAGATTAGCTACGGCTGGAATTTGATCCAGGGGCCATTTGCTTCATAGATTTTCAGTTGATCCACCACCCCATAGAAGCTGCGAAATGTATGCAATTAACATATGCATAAATGGTGTCCTGTCAAGGCGGACTTAACCATACCACTCTACTAGATTCTGTTTAACACTATATTCGAACCGTTTTCGTCCATTCAGATGTCTCCTCGCCGGCTTGTGCAGTTACAGCTATCCACTGGAGTTGCTTCAGTTGCCTAGTGAGCAGGATGTGTATGTGGTCTTCTTATGGAGTGTAACAATCAACGCTATAGGTGTTCTTTTGTTACATTGCGAATTGATAGTACATCATGAGTGGTCTGTTAGAACTGTTTGTCTAATAAATTTTGATCGTGATTGATTCTTCTCGACGCTCAGTTGACAATCATATAAATAAAGAAACAGTAAATCTATTTACAGTGTCGCATTCTTGTGACAACTTTATTTGGTCATTTTATAGGTTGTGGCGGCATAAAGGTGAATCGAAATATAGACTGGTCTTGGTAATTAGAGAAGTAAATGATCGGTTCAATAAGGGTTTGTATGATCTGCTAAAAACAGCTGCAGAAATGCTTACACGCCGGGCACTCTCGGCGGAAGCAGATCCGAAAATGTTTATGTGCTGTAAACTAACGTTGAGCTAGTGTTGTGTACAACACTGTTGTCGATACAAAGTGCCAAATTTCAGATTTTTATTCATATGGTCGAAAATGTGCTATGCAGATGGACTTACATCTGTGTTGTATGTTATTTCTGACGAGTATTAAAAAGCTTAGATTTATGATTGAATAAAACATACTATTGTGGATGAAACGTGGTATAAGCGACGTAGCGAAATCGGTTTTCACGGTACATTGTTATTTGTCATCATGGTCATAATCATCATCATCATCAAATCCAGAAATACAAGAACACCATTAACTGACGTTTCACAGTCGAATTACCATTAAAAATGAAAGTAATAATTGTATTTATAATAATATTAATAATAATAATAATTTAAAACAAAACACAAAAGAAAAGTGTATTAGAAGTGGGTGGGTCTATTCATGTTGAGTGTACACATGCAGACACACGCCTGTACATAACACTCACCTAGTGAAAAGACAGTTATGTCTAAGATAATTACAAATAAGTGTAAATAAAACAGTTTAAACTAAACATATCACTTGACTTAATTATTGGAAAATTAAACAATAATTGATTGGGGGGTGGTGGTAACAATTCTTAAAATCAAGTTTGTAAGCTTGAAGTAAACGCTAATCCCATTTTCATTAACCAGTCGTCGAATAGCATAGGAAAAATAACACCAGTCACGCGTGCTGACGCGTTTCGACCTTCCATGATAATTATCAGAGTATGACGGTGGACTGACTAGCGAGGATCAAACCGCGATGCATGTATAAGGAAAATTAGATATGCATCTCTCACGTCTAGCTGCAAAATTTCATGTTGGTGACTGCATCGAAATTCTGCAGCCGACATTTCCAGTCAAGTACAATGTATGCGAGACTACAGCCAAGAGAAAAAATACGCAATGTTCCACTGTACTATGTTTTAACTCAGCCGTTACTCCATGTCAAGATGCATGACCTTCTTAGATATAAATTTTGCGCGATTCATTGTTTGTTCGGAAAAACTGATCAGCCTAAGGGGCCATCTGTTCTTCGTTTGAGCTGCATATCCAGAGCTTCTTTGTTTTCAATTTCAGTGTGAGTATTTTGATGCAATACCATATCACTGAAGATTGCAACTTGCTGTTGGTGCGATTGCGTTTTCGTCTTGTTGACTCATCTTTGTCATCATTATTATTTTGACCGTCAGCATAATCGTTATCATCACAAACAGAAATGCAACAGAATTTTAAATTTTTGTGAATAAGTGCTAAAATTGCTCTATTAGTATGAATGACTTCAAAATCATTAACGAAGCGAGAAAGCCTTCACTTTCGCCTATTCCAAAATCAATTTCTGTCAAACAGCATGATGCTAGTCTTTGTTGTCAGAAATAATTTTTAAAGAAAATTTGACTCCCGTGGGCGTTTTCTCCGTAACGTAATACTTGATTGCAATCCCATTTTTTTTCTAAAGATACTTTTTACAGGTTTGCAACAATACGCTTGTACAAATCCATCTGAACGTATATTCCTTGGAATCTGAAGAATTCTGTAGAGGGGCAATCGATTCCAGCGATTTTGCGATAACTGCTGAACTTAGTCAGAAATAGTGTATTTTATATCCATCTCACAACATAATTGCTGACCATTTAGTTTTCGATTTATTACGGCTTTAGGAGATTGTGGAAATGTTTAATGAGCTGCAATTCAGAAACTGGAGAATGACCACTGCGAAAAATTCAACGTTACTTCAAACTTACTAGCAACGTAAGCGAGCTTTTATCCTCATCATATATTCAGATGATAGAATTCGTCTTGCGAAGGTTGCAGGTCGAGCTGCAACCTTATCTGGCAATATTCCATCGAAAGTTCTTCAAGTGGCTAGGGTTGTAACCTACGGCCTGATGATGTTTTCTCAGCTATTTTTGGCCAATGTACATCTTAAACAATCGTTGATAGCTATGTTGTTCGATGACTGGTTAAATACAATGGGATTGGTGTTCACTTCATGTTCGCGAGCTTGATTTAAAGAGCAGTGTACATCTTTCCATAGCCCAATTTTACTACGTCGTCGCCTAGCTAGGCGCCGAAATAACTTGCAAATACTTGGATGTTCGACCTGACAGCTTTTTAAAGAAGTTACCCATTCTACTAGCTGATAAATTCTACATTATTACCAAAATCTCCAATAATTTTTGATATCCAATCAGGAAATATTTTTAATGAAGACAGATACAATAGGATCTGCGCTAGTGTTCTAGTCAATCTTTGATTCGTAAATCCCCAAAGTTTCTTAATATTGTATAATTTAATCGGGATTTTTTCTGTCAGGTAATTTTACCAATAAATTTTTGTCATTTCAAAAAAAGAATAACTTTCGCTTGTTTTAATATAGCACAAAAAAGGATGAGAGGAATCTGTAATTATTGAATAGCACACGAGGATCAATTGAATCGTTACGTAAACGTCAAGCTAGGGACACAACTATAACTGATTCTACTGCGTTGTCTTCTAATTCCGAATAAAGTACATTCAGTTTTCGTTGCATCTGTGGAAAATCTTAATTTGGAGTGATAAATATTCTATTGTTTCGTAATTTTAATTGAGGAATAAATCGAACATTGGAGCATAGCTTTTGTTATAAAGCAGGTATGCATTTTCATTTGCAAAAACTTAATTCGACTGCAATAATTGAAAGCAAAAACGGATTATGTTGGATTAAATATACAGTAGACAATAACATACAGCGTACGGGAAACGCACTCTAACTCTTTTAATTTTATTTGCAGAATTATACTAAATTTATGAAAAATTCTAAACTCGTGTATACGAAGGCTAGTTTTTGACTTTTTAGAACGTTACATTAATGGCCTAACCTCCAAATTACGCTTGGTCGATTTTTTAATTCAACTTAAATTTCTTTATTGCACTATAATACTAAAGTAGTATAAAATTTATGTTATGAAATTATGCAGTCCCGAAATCGAAGTCTTTTGTTTTATACATTATCCTGAGCACATAGTATACATATATATATATATATATATATATATATATATATATATATATATATATATATATATATATATATATATACATATCTACATATATATATATATATATATATATATAAATATATATATATTTATATATGGCATACTGTTTAATAATTAATCGTTTTTGTTCTTTACATCATCCATCGTTTCTTAATTAAAATTGCGTTTATTATTGTCTTCCTAGGAATGGAGGCCATTTGGCGTGTCGAGGTTGTCGACTTTCCTGCATTCATTGTAGTTGACAACAAGGGGAACGATTTTTTCAAGGAATGGCAGGCAGACTAAATGGCTACCTCCGTGTGCTATAATGCGTTGGATGTCAATTGTGATATATACTGTTGTTCTTCTCTGTTTTACTGTGTTATGTCTGCTTAATTACATTTAAATAATTGCATGGTTGTTGACTAATAAATAGATTAAATGGGCATTGGCTGTGCGAACGGGGGTAAAAATTACCATAATCAACGTTGCGATCTTGATACAGACACCTCACCCATTAAGTACATACCCTTTTGAGTATCAACTAAGCGTTGAAAACGCAATTTATCCAATAGACCATTTGCGTCCTTATTGGAAAATCTTCATGCCCCATCCAGAATTGGCTGCGGACAGGGCTCGAACTTGAGCACGCCTGCTTCGGAATTCGGGAATCTAAACATTGAAGCAACCTGTTGGTGCGGACAGTACTTAGAAAGTTCCTAATAAGGATGAAAGCAGTCCCTTAAATGAATTGTCTATTCTTTACTATACAATGCTTCGTTTATATCGACAAATGCATGTACATAACGGGACAGTTGTTTATATCAAGACCGCGACCTTGATTTAAATAATTGATTGATCGATTGCAGGAGTACAATTCTACTATGTTTACACAGCGTACACGCTGCTTTGCATCCGCATTGTCTTCATTTGAGTTATTCTAGTGACTGTATTGTGCTTTAATGGATTTTTGCGTACGTGTTATTTCTAACTGTTGCCTGTGAAATAGCTCATATTAATCAATCTCTTTCATCCTTTTAAAATCAATTCTATATTTTTTATTATTGGCTTTAGATTATAGTGAAACGTTATGAAAGTTCTGGGTGCACTATTTTATAAAAGTCGTAAAGCATATTTTTTACAACGTATACAATTTGGCATTTTCGTTGTTACCTGGAAACTGTTTTAGAATGAATTTATTTTGATAAATCCTTAAATCTATTACTTGTTGTGTCTTCAATGACTTCGTCTCTAAAAGTTTTGAATCCTTGTTACCAGCCGAATGTGGTTTGCTTAGCTGTGCCTTGCCAAATGTAAACTGTTTTAATTTGTTACCAAGTTTTACAGTTTTTTGCAAATTTTTTTGGAAACTATTTTTTGTCCATCTATTATTCAACAGACTGAAATGAAAACTTTAATAAAGGTATATCTATGTTAGCCTTATTTACATTAATTGTGATTCATAAATAACTATTTATTAAATCGTAATTAGTCATTTAAACTTTTTCCATGTCGTGTGACTGAAGTTATTCGTTCAAAAATTACTAAACTTGCATACCTACTTCTTGTGGATAAAATGTAGATTCATCTGTAAGATCAGGCTGATTTTGTTTCTGAAGATAGAGTTCCTTATAATCTTAAAGGAATGAGATTGGTTTTTATGCCAAGTCCGCGAACGAAAAGCAATGTTATCACCATTCGTGCAATCAATGCTTGTTTAATAGTATAACTTACGTTATTGAGGCAAAAGTTGAAAAGACTTCTGTTCCTGACTGCAAAGAAGTTGTGCCGAAAACATTTCCAGTCATGTAAACTGTATATGAGGCTAATAGGAATGAATGACACATATTTCACTTGTATACTTTATAGTTGCATTTTGTTTGACTCTCATTAGTGAGTTGTTGTGCTGCTTTAATGATGAATACAGAAAGTCGAAATATGTCAATACGTAGGACAGACGATAACTTTTGTGTTTCGCGACTTGTTTAATAGAACGGAATTAGTTTTTATCTCAAGTTTTCTAACTTGATTTGAACCATTGTCATTATTACGCGCGCAATCAATGGCTGTTTAACTGCTTAACTCATGTATGTGGGAAAAAGCTGCAAAATATCATATCTCTAGCTGCATAGAAACTGTGTAGCCAACTTTTCCAATCAAGTACAATGTATGCGAGACTATTTTGGGTGAGAGCCGTGTGTCTAATTTTGCTTTCCTTAAATGTGCATTTCGACTTTCTGCTCATGGGTCAATTTGACGTAGTGCTTTGATGATGACTGATAAACTATAATTGGAGCGATGTTTATCCGAAGCTGACAAACGTGATCTAAAGAAACGTAGGTGTGGTTGTAATCCATGTCGATGAGGTGAGAGATAGTTATTCCCTCATTCCTCAATTTAATGTTCTCATCTTCCGTGTGACTCATAGGCCAGCGAAATTCTACAGCCTCCTCACTTAATGATACGCGTCGTTCCTCTAACCCACTCCCCACTAATAATCACACAGAATGTATTTTAATGTATAATTTGCGTATCAATATTGACTACCATATTTATCAATAACGGTAAGGGTACCCGAAGGCCCTGTCGGTTACTATAGGCAAAATTCAAAAATGAACTTAAGCAGCCAAAATATATTTGGCGTGAATGCCGAATTTTCACATATTTAAAATGTTCATGTCACTCTATTTCGCTCTTCCTACCTCTCTGTATGTCTGTATCACACACACTCTTTTTCTCCTACACATTATAGCCTTCTATTTGAGATGAAAGACCAAATTTTTTCTAAATTAAACGTACAAAATATACACATATAGTCAAAAGTTCAGATAGGCAAGCCTGATTACACAGTATCATGTTTATATCATGATGTCTAAATGAAGCGTTAATATCACTTGCTGGTTTCTGGGCTATCGAATCAAAGAGCACCTAAAATATCTACATATAACTGAAAGTCAAACAGAACATAATTATTAAAATCAAGGTTGCGATCTTGATATAAGCACTAATCCAATTATATATATATACACTTTTTTTATATGAACTAAGTATTGTTTAATGTAGATAAGGTTATTCATTCAGTACAGCGGTTTCTTCGTTATTGGGAATTGGAAGCTACAGAAGTACTCTCAAGAATTTTTCCGCGGACAGGGTTCCATCCTGGGAAGGCCTGCTTCGGAATCTTCGACTTACCACTAAGCCACCCTGTCGCACGCTACACTGAATTTTCACTTATTCACTAACTAATGTTTTTTCGGTTAGCCTTACCTTCAGGTGGAGAGTATATGGCATCTCGTTAGACGTACCAACTATTCATCATTTTGGAACAGGTACCGTGCCACTAGGATAGATGGAATTTTTTACATTATAAAATTCTTAGTTTATATTGATATATATATATATATATATATATATATAATGGGATTGGTGCGTATATCATAGTGATTATATAAAGGGTAAATAATTGTTGCTTTAATGCTTATTTCCCCCCATGCTATTTGTGTTGTCTCTTAATTCATGATTTAATTATTTTAAAACAAAATTTAAGCACAATTTATGCTAAACAGAAAAAGTGAAACGGTTACTAACTTTTTTATGTTCTTGGTTAACCTAATAGCTCATGAATTATTGTCACTTATGTACCTGAATATTTGGAAATTATATAATGATGATTTAATTGCAACTCATTACTAGCAAAACGTATGCTACCAAATAAGTATTAACTCTATGAACAGTCGCACATATAATAATTGTACCTTCCTCGGTATTTATAAATCTATTTGTCTATCTTCCACATATCCTCTGTTGCAGTTATGTCGCCTTCTGTGTTAGAGCTGCAGATACTCGTACCTCTGCAACAATAGTTTTGGGTTGAATTAAGCTTATGTTCCTCATGGAAAGCAGCATTAGTAAAACTGATGCTTTACTGCTGCATAACCATTAATATTCAGCCATTTACAAAGTTTAAAGGAGCCATAGGACTTATTTTTTGTGGGTGGGTTAAACTCAATTTTACAGATGTGGCCACTACTTATGTTTGTTCAAACTATAACTGGGAATCAAATTCATTTTCGTTATAGAGATGTTTTTAGTTTAATAAAGAACGCATTTTAGTAATTTACGTAGATTTTAAATAAGTCCAAAATAACCAGTGTCTGGAATAGCTTAAATACAATGAAACTAATGTTCTACGTAGTAAAAGAATATTTTCATTCAACGATAAATATTTTAATAGCAAAGAATACTACAGGTTTATCGATACATCATCTGTACGGAAGACGAACAAATTGGACAAGATAATTCTATTTTCCGTGAAACACAATGTCAAATAGGTAATTGAGTAGCAAAGCCAACTGAATACATTCAGTTATTGTTAATAAGATTTATATTTCACAGAATTACATAAGATGAAATAGCTTAAACCAGGAAGCGGCGTGTCCCTGTAAGAAAATTTGCCACAAGTTGTGTTTTTTCCAGTGAGTATGGTGTCAACCCTGATGTTGAGACTGGAAATGAAGTCCCGAAAATTCGGAAAAATGTCGGAATACCTGGTTCCAACGTTATTTTCAGAAAATCAGCTGATGGAAGGCTTCAAAAGGGAGGGACAAGTGAGAACCCATCAATCAAGGCCAAAAATCGGTGCACCTGGAAATGTTACGGATTCAAGATTTTTCCAACCTACGAGTGCTATCAATTGTCCCGCACAAGTAAACGGCGACGAGATTAAAAACAAGAAGGAAATCACTGCGCAATTTACATCAACATTTAGGAATTACCTGTTATGCAATCTTTTTTGCGGAGAATTAATAATGTATTGGATATCTAGTACCAAATTAGTTCAAATAGGAACAGAAGGATATGCCAAAGTCGGCATGAATGAAAGGTATAATCTCATGTAAGTATGCGTTTCGTGCTCACAGGCGACTAATTAGTAGGGGTGGGCAAATCACTCTATACTCACTATATATTTGGTTCAGCAATGTTGGGCCATTTTGGGGTACAATCCTCTAAGCGAATGAGTGTTCAATCTGTAATGGAGTTAACTTCAAATGAGGTCAGCGGCAATGCGATTTCAAATCCAACTTACAATATATGATATATACCGTGCCTGTAGAGGTTAATAACACTATGGTTACCGAGACTATACATGGTGCCAACACAACTCGTTTGAAGATTGCTAAATTTCCACAAAATTGAGAGCTCCAACAATCTATTAGCACCTACTACTCCAGAAAATCCATACACCCTGGTCATGATCGATATCACTTTTCACGATAATCATGACATTAAATTAAATACATAACAGTCATATACTGTTTGTTGCGGAGGGCTGAAATATATGCAATTGTGTATTAGCTGTTGCGTACCTAGTAAAAAATTAGTTAAAATATGACCTGAAGGATAAACCAAAATCAGCTTGAACATAAGGTATAATCTAATGTACACGTGCCTTTCGTACTCACTGGCGATTTAGTAGTAAGAGCCGGTAATGCATCCTATACCCATTAAATATTTAGTCAAGAAATGTGGGACCGTTTGACGATGCAATGTCTTACGCGTATATGCATCGAAGCAGTAGTAGAGTCTAATAAATACAAAAAGTTTAACAATACGACTTCAAAGCCAACATTATATATATTTAGTAACAAACATGTGAAGGGTGCCAGAACCATTGTGGAGATGGACTGAAAATATAAATTATTGTGACCACTATATACTCCTGCGAAATCTTATATTCTGACATCTATCGATGCCAACCGTCACATTCTTGTGGCAATCATGACATTATTCAACTCCTAGCTTGAATTAAAATGAAATCTTAAAAAAACAATTTCAGCAACAAGGCTTTTTGTTTTATAATTCCCATGAAAAGATATTTGGTGGAACTTTGATGTTTTACTGGATATAAAAAATATGTGACATGAAATTATTCCTTTGCAGTATCGCATTAGTTGGGCTGTAATGTTATTTTCCAATTAAGAAATTACAAAAATTGATTTGTTAGGCGTGACACCCCTAAAAGATATTTTGGTTTTTTTTCATAATGTATCGAGGCATTTCTTAATCTTTGCAAATATGCGTGTATATTTTAAGACGAGGCTCGGACTCAGCTTTGCAACGGTAATTTGTAATCCGCTGATTTTCGCTTTTTAAAATGTAGCTCATGAACTAAGTTATTATCTTGGTTAGCGTTATTAGGCCATCATTTTGAGGAGGTCTTGATCTCGACCAGAGAAATAGTTCGAAGAACTGCCTAAGGCGAACGTTATGGAGAATTCTAAATGTGTGGTCTGTTTGTTAGACAACCTTGCGTAATTATTGCGGAACATCCCGTGTTTTGTTCTACATTCAACATTTCATTAGGGCCAATTGTACTAATTAATACAAGTCAACCTTTTTTGTTCTCGTTTCAAAATTTGGTTCATGTAGTACATAAAGCTGTTATCGAGTATCGTGCGGCGGGAAATTATGCATTCTTGGTGAACATTGAAGAAGTTAATTCTATCCAGTGGACTATAGGTTTCCATCGTCCTTGAGTAACTCGCGTTTTGTTTTTTGCACTATAGGTATATAGTAACAGGAAATTGCATTGTGATTTGATATTTTACGAATTCCTGTTAACCTACTGTACTAATATCTACTTTACATTATAACAAATATTGCTGGTTGCAAAATAATTTGAAACTTGATGAGATTTCACGTTACACAAGGAACACGTGGGTGCACTGGACGGATATTAGTTGGACTCTTGCAGGTACGTTGACTTTTCCAGGAGAACTATGAAACTTTGTTGGTGTTTAGACATTTTAACGTTAAAACGTGGTCTCGTTGCCTTGGAACAGGAATCTACTCTCTTCCTCGTTTTTAAAATCTATTGGTCTCGAATCTGCCTATTTCGAAACACTTCTGGTTTTTAAACCAATTGAAATTGACCGACTAGTTGTTACGGATATGAAAATTTTTGTTATCAACAATATATCAGGGGAAAATCCTGCCGTCTTTGTCAGGATTGCACACACCTTGCAACTATGCATACACATATAACTGTGGCTGTAGATCACTCGGAATGCTTAACAGGCTTTATGCGCGTATGGGATAGCCACTCCATAATACACAATATTGGGCGCATTACTTACTGGGGACGTGAATGGGAATTGCGTAGAGAAGACGTTTTAATCACGGATATTCGTTGCAATATTGTACGAAAGAAAAAGTTCCTGTTTTTTAAAAAAAATAAGATGATTGAGCGATTACTGTAAATATACATTGCTTCCTATGGATGTTTTGTTGATATTCAGAGACGAGTTTACCGAAATGTCCTCCAAGTAAAAAGGTAAACAATTTACTTATTGTACGTGGACGATGCTAAATTGTGCACATAGGAAGCATGGTCCACGTCGGTTTAAAAAAACAAACTATAATAGCTTCGATTTTGATTGGTTAAAAGCTTAAGCTTCATCGGATTGGCTGAAATCTTCAAAAACGTCTATTTAAATATTGTAGTTTCCGCGTCAGTTTTTCGTCAACTGTCTGGTAGTTCTTTGGTGTGGAACTCTTAGACCTGCTTTTTGAATACAGTCCGACAGCTTTAATCATGGCCACGTCAAGTCTGCATTATCGTCAGAGGGTTGGCATATGAGGCTCAAAAAAGTTCGTACTTCCGTTCCCATCGTCGTGATATGCGAACAATAATTCTGTGATCATACGACTTATATGTTGCTTGGCTATATGAGCAGAAGTATACAAAAATCTCGCATCAGTTGTGTTGCACAATGATTATTAATAGAAAATTCTGAGTTCATGAGGTTGGATTACTTTTACATGCATAAGCAATTACTAATAGTAGCACAGCACTCCATTTGGTATCTAAAAATATTTGTTCCTTTAAAAATGTGAAATTTTCCGAATATATCTTTTAAATGAAATTGAGGCATTTTACTACGTTGTAAGTAGTATATCTGTAGATATAGAGATGGGTAGACACTTCTAGAATAAAACTTGTTCAAAACAACTTCCCAGGATGTTTTGTCTTATTTTTTCCTTCAGTTCATATACTGTAATAGTTATTACACTGATGAACTCCTTTAAGAAAATTTTTCATTCTATTTCCTGATATCTGCCTTAAATTTGTCATGCATAAGCAACTAGGTCTGGCCAACACATTTTTTAAATTTACGTTTTTACTTATACGTTGGTGTATGTTTGTGGGTCAGTATACTAATGTTTTATCATTTGTAAGAACTCTGCTTTCCGAAGTAGATTTTGTTATATTTATTGTAGATAAAACTTTGTTTTGGCAACAATACTATTAATTATAGCAGCCACGCAAAATTTTATATATAAACAGCGGCATTATTAACATTTGGGTGCTGTTTAACACTATACCTTTGTATGTGAAAGTCTAACGGAAACCCTTTAAGGTTTTGCCAGGTCTCGAAGTCATTTATTATTCATTTTTGACAGCAATGGGGTTGAAAATCAGTAATTCGTGCCGCTATTCACACAAAAGTTTATGTGTTATTAATCAGATATGTCTTGTTTTAACCGAGCAATCTAATCGGGGCTTATCTTATTTTTTCTACTTTTGCAACATGTGTTTTTATAAAATAATGATATTCAGTGTAAAATCTATTGGTACCCACGAATAATTGGTACTGTCGCTAAAGAAAAGTAAAGCGCATCTAACTAATTTATAGTGTAAAAAGTTAGAAATTGGCCTTTTAACTTCAAAGTTTAAGGTACAATATAGTATCGTGTATAACCTTAAAATCACTTCCTTTTCGCATTGGCAAGATACCTATGCAGAAGCTTTGAGTAACTTAGTTTTGAACCGTAAATTGTGCACAAGGTTGCCTCTTACTAAACCAATCAAGGTTGCGGTCTTGATATAAG